>APFE031049987.1:0-21550 GCA_000404065.3 Pinus taeda
ACCTAAATAAACTTTAAATAGACTATTAAATTTTCTTAAACCCTTTTAATAAAATTCAAACTCAAATATAAAATCTACAAACAAAAAAATGACACGGAGCTATCAATCTAATATCATCAAATACACCCAAGAAATCATTATAATGCAATCCCTAAAACATTTTATTAATATTAATTTAATAAAACAAAAAGAAAAGAATAATAATTAATAGAAAACTCACTAGAAATTGCTCAGAACCAATCCTCCAATAATGGCCAATCGCAAGTAGACTATCTAGGCAGGAAGTTGAAAGTGGCAAATTCGAATTCCTTCATTCTCATTTCCTGTAGCCCATGTGCACCCGAGCCACCATCTCTTTTGTTCTTCATTCCACCAAATTATATGCATTTCTATTGAATTTTTTAAAATCAGCATGTCATGGTCTTATTAGGCGTGTTGTACAACTTTTGAATTTCCTGATGACTTGAAGGCGATGAGTGACGACGAGAGTTGTTGAGAAACTACTGATGTTGCCAAAATACTAGGGCTGGAGTAATTAGATTGAGGCATTTATAAAAAGTCATTCGTTGTGGTCCTGACTCTATCAGTTGGGAGAGTGTGGAGCAGAGTAAACATTTATTTACGCCGAAGTCAAAGTTCATGTTGGTTATTGTTGGCAACATGAATTCATTTTAACATCAATATGGAAGGTCACTAAACAAATTATCTACAAACTTGATACAAATAACTTCTATGATGGTTTTAAGCATGCATAGTATCCAAACCAAGAGATACACTTCAAATGAATTGAATGCTTGCATTAACTTATCCATGGTAAATTTAATAATATTTCACTTATTTTGGTAATTGACCATGACATCATGAATGAAAAAGCTCTTTTTTCGTAACAACCACTATACTATTCAATGTGTATTTGAAAATGAGATTCTTTTATAATTATTTATAATTAATATATTCTTTTTTCCTTAGGAAAAATGATAATTTTATAATGACAATAAAATTACATGTTGTAGATGTTGATAATGCATTAAATCGTGCCAATCAAAAATGGTGATCACAGAGACCAAAAATACGACTCCAAAATGGTGGTAATCATGTTACCCTTTTCTCCATTTCTTCTTTTTAACCATTGTCCATTCTCCCCATGAAGGAGTGGCCATTACAAGTGCTAGTTGGGTCCCTACATTCATTCTTGGATTTTCCTTATCTGAATCTGAACTTTCAGATACATGATGAAATTTTGAGTCCCTTGTCTTCATTTCTATAGTGAATCCCATCTCCTACCTCGATGTGTTTGGTTGAGTTCCTAAAACTTGATGATTAGGGCTCCCATTTTCTACATTTTCTTGTGTATTTTCGTCTTCTTCATTGGTAGGAGGATCCACTTCTTCATAATCCTCTTCTTCATCAAGAAACTTCTGTGGCAATTTCCATCCCTTCATTTGCTTTCTTGTTTTATTCTTCCTTTGAGGCACTTTCTTGGCATCAAGACGTGAATTTTGTGGATGTCCCATTTTTCGACTTATTCGACATCTAAATGTTGTGTTCCAAAAATATAGGAACTGTGTTGAGCATTTCTTGTTGTGTGTCAACAAAATATGATCCGACAATCCTTTGTTTAATTCTACCTCCACCATAAATTATGGTGATTGTGTAGATTTATTAATTAAATATTTGGGTATTTTTCTATATATATCACCCTAATATGTTCCCAATGGCTTCTATCACTTTATGGAGCCAAATGTATAAGGGTACATTATGCAATCTAACGCAAACTGACATTCAAGATACTACCATTATATTGGCGTTCAAATCTGGGAACCAAGGGGTGACAAAAAGTCTCGTAGAGCCCAAAAACCATGGATCCTCTTGCAATATAGATTCACAATCCGCTCATGATGTAAATTTTTCTATGAAAAAGCCCCTGGAGCAAAGGTACATCTCATAATTTATTGTCCAATTTGTGAATATCCAATGGAAAAGATCCACTGGTTTTGGCCAAAAACTATTGAGTCTACATAATACTACTTGAGATTCATATTTTGTGCAAAAATCATTTTTTTATGGTAGATTTACAGTCATTACTTGGATTTCATTCAGCTGTTCCACTATGAAGGGGTTGGGTATATTGGGTTTCTAATCTAGTGTTGTCGAGGCAACAAATTTGGATTTGAGGATATCTATGAACTAAAAGACTCCATTTTCTTACACTTGATTCGATTATGTTCCTTTGTGAATACTAGATCGAGACACTCCATGTGTGCCCTTTGAATTGCTTGGTCAAGGTGATCCTCCTCGAAGCCTCAAGTTTAATATGATGGTGGACGATGGGAGGATGTTATAATCTTGTAACATCACATCTTCCTACATGGATTTTCCTCTGAACATCAGACTTTGTAGGAGCATCGTGATACCCAGAGTATGCATGATATTGTGCTTTAAATGTTTGACGTTCTCTGTGTCCCAAACCCAAAATAATATTGATTTTCCATGTGGGGATTTGATAAAAAATTGGAAGGCTACCAGATCAAGTGCCCATACTTTACAGTCATCCAGATCTTCAGCCAAATCAATGACTAAGTGTGGAGATGAAAAGAGGGAGAGGGATTTCTATGTTAGTATTAATTTCATAAGTGATGGCCAAATCACTGAACTCACCCACTTTGATGGAGGGAAATTATGATATGGAAAAATGCAAAGTAGACTCTCCATATATAACGCTACTCCTCCATTTCAACCACCTAATGTACATAGGGGATTCGGAATATCCAGATCTAGGATCTTTAACAACAAACCTACAGACATATCCAGATGTGTTTGAGGTGGAACATTCACTTTTGTAGACAAGATTTTGCCTCCAAATCTAATCAATATTTCTATTGTGACTAAGAGAAGACAATTATAATATTTCTATATTCAATCTTTTGTGATCCATACTGAATTAAGAAAAATCTTTCAGTAGTAATCACATAAGAGAAATTTTTGGCCCATGTGTTTCGAACCAACAAGTCTCGTTCATTGTTTTGGTACTTACGATGAACCACACTTGCTCGTTCGAAATGTGTTGGCCAAAACTTTCTCTTATGTGATCTCTACCTAAATACATTACTTAAGTTATAATATTTCTGTTCCATACTTGCCTTAATCCTACACAAGTTCATTCCCAACTCCTGAATGAAGTTATAAGATTTTTGCTCCATACTCGCTTTAATCCTACACAAGTTTATTCCCAACTCATGAATGTGACTTCCTTCACTTCCATATATGCCATTGTGTATGTATAGGGTGAGAAGGTACTTTACATTAACAATATGGTGAATGATACTACTGATGGCCTAGCCTATCAATGTCCATCCTCACGCGGGAGACTGAAACCAGTATTAAATCCATTCAAAAACTCCATTATCAGACCTGCGAGCAGTGAGATCATTCCCTAGCGATGACATAGAAGGAGGATTTGATGTCTGAAGAAACCCAACCACATGAGGAAAGAGAAAACACTGAGAGACCCTAGCCATCACACCAAGTTCATCCTCTTCACGCAGTTCCCCTTTCAATCTTCAATTTGATTTTTGAAATAATATATTCTTAACTTACATTTTAATCATTTTTTATTTGATTCAATGATTGTAAGTTCATAATTAGTGTATTAATTAATTAATTTTTTATGGTACAAAATGGGTGAAGTTTATACCTTGTTAAATCTATTTAGTATAAAATCAAAATTTCACAAATATGTTTAGTCAATAAATTTTATAGATGCAAATGACCATGACAATACCACAAGTAATAATGACTATGGATTTTCCTTGTAATAATCATCACTAGCTTTTGTATGTTTGAAAATCACAAGTTTTCATTATTTTTTTTAATCAATATATACTTTTAAAAAATAAAAATAATCAGAACATCACAGGTGACTATGCGCATGCATAATCTTTGAACCACAATCATTCAATGTAAAATTAAAAATATATCCAACAAAATAAACATAAAATTTAAAAATTAATTTATAGATGTATGTTTTCTGATGATAGAATTTTAAATGTATGTGGTTTTAATTTATGCTATGTATTTTTGTTGTGCTTTTGTTTGTGTGTGATTGTTTGTTTGGGTATAATATTTTTACACATATTTAATATCATATACAATAATTACTTTTAGAATGAGTAGAACGTGTGAATTAACTTATTCATCTTTAAATTGTTGTTTAATTTGATGAAATCTTCTTTTTTCAACATCATTAATGAATTCGAATTTTTATAAGCACCACTATCCAATGCACGATATTTTTATAAGTGTTTTTAATTACTACGTTTTTTTATAGTTAGTTACAGGTTGATGTTTTGTGATGATAAAATTTTAAATGTTTGTGTTTTTATTTTATGAAATGTATGTGTTTGTTTCGTTATGCTCTTGTTATGTGTATAATTTTAGAACACAAAAAAGTATTTCATTAGAATATCCCATATGGAAGTCCACTAACCAAATTTTCTATTGACTTGATACAAATCACCTCTATGATGATTTACACACATAAAATATACTATGGAAGAATTATAGTCCCAATTAATTGAATGTGTATTAAACTATACATGTTCAAATTAGCAATTAGTTTAACAAAATTTCATTTATTTTTTCAAATGACCATAACATCATGAATGGTTATGGATTTTTTGTAGGTATCACTATTCAATGCATCTTTGAGAACTATTTTTAACCAATATATATTGTTAATTAGTAACGAATCTATGTTTTGTGATGGTGAAATTTTAGATGTTTGTGTTTTTATTTTATGTAATGTATTTGTTTGTTTCTTTGTGTTTGTATGTCTATGGACGGAGGTGTCGTACGCCATCCAGTTGGAGTGGGCCCAAAGATAAACTTGTATTGGGACCAGAAATGCTAAAGGAAATGGAGCAAATGGTTAAGAAAGTATGGGCCAACTTGAAGGTAGCCCAAGATAGACAAAAAAGTTACGCAAATCGGAAAAGAAGTTTAGAGGAATTTCAAGTAGGAGAGCATGTATATGTAAGAATCTGGGCAAAGAAAAGCACGTTGCAGTGGAGCGGTTGCGCCAAATTAGCACCCCGCTTTTGTGGACCCTTCCAGATTCTGGCTAGGATTGGGCCAGTGGCGTACCAACTAGCCCTACCCAGCCACATCAGAGTTCACAACGTGTTCCATGTGTTAGTATTAAATAAATACATTTATGATCCTAAACACATAATTAGTTGGCAAGACATTCAGTTAAGAATGTGCCTAGAGCAGCATAAAATAAATCAGATGATAAGAATAAGACTGATCGAAGTATTGTGTGTTTCAGGTGGAACCGGAAGGAGAATTTTTGGTCGAACCAGTGATCATATTAGATCGGAGAAGGTTCGTGTGTGGAAACGAGCCATCACCCAGGTTAAAGTGCAGTCGCAGCACTTTAGACCGGATGAAGCCACCTCGGAAGATGAGCAGAATATGAAAGAAGTTCACTCTGAGCTGTTTTTGGGTGAACAACATCGGGATGATGTTGACTTTCAGGAGGGGGAGATGTAACGCCCCTGGTAAACATAGATAATATTTTGCAAATAAAAGACAGTAAATTTAAATAGTAACTATAATTTATGCTGGTGAATTGAGTGACTATGTTACCTATGGTTGTTTAATTAATCATGTTAATTGAATTGCTAAGTAATTCATTAAATAGAGTTGCAAGAAGAGCAACTGGCATGAACATAGTCTTTATGGGAGAAGATTTATAAGACTGTTTTTTAAAGAAAATATATATATATATATATATAGGAAATGACATCTGTCCAGAAAGAGGAAAACCTAACTACGTCTGGAGACAGTTGAGACTCCTACAAAAGGAGGTTGCTATGTCTGGTGAGGACTAGATAGCAACAGGAAAAAAGAAAAAGATTGCTCTGAACGCAAGAAGGAGATTGCTACGTCTGGTGAGGACCAGATAGCACTTGTTGGGAGGTGGAAGCCTCCCTAAAACCGCTATGTCTGGTAAGGACCAGATAGCGAGACTCTGTTAGTAACAGAGGGTTTGCAGACAGTCAAAGTTTCTGCAAAAGAGCTTGGGGGTGGAAGGTCAAGAAGGACCCTCCTAAGGTTGGTAGGATACAAGTGTATTGCGAGGTTTGCACTTTTTTCCAGGTATGGAATGATTGAGGACCTTGATATTTCATCATTATGCTCTAGTAATTAGAATAAATATTTACTCACTGTTATGAAACGGTATATGCTTTATCTTTTCGAGATAGTTACAGTGCGTAAAGAAAGCCTCAAGTACTATAAACCAAAACAATCTCAGGAGAATAACTGAGCCTGTACCAATACTAACAGATAAAGAATGAAAATTTATCAACTGTAAAACACGGTAATCTACTCGTATATACAGTAATGAAATAAAAATTAAATAATACACAGATGTTATATAACTATTCAAAACAAATCTAGTATACAGCATACCGCCGAGGATATAAGCTCAACCAGAAGTATGCTTACTGTGGTTTTAAACAATGCATAATAACTACACATTACAGTTATTTATCTGTAAAACTCATAAACAATTTCTTATCGCTAGAAAATATCGGCAACCATACAAACTCAAGAACATAGACTAAAATCAAACATGTCTGAGGGCATGAACTCTCCCGCTCGTATCGGATATAAGCCCTCGTGGAGGAGGCAAACCTGTAGAGCAGGGCGAGGCCTCAGAATGGTCGGCACTTTGTGAGCCCTATGCGGGCTATAACATCAACCATGCCAGATGACCAATTATCATTGCGAGAAAAATGTGTTATGGAGCAAGCGTGTCGACATAGACATACAGTCGAAGGCGTTTCTATCCTTTAATACAAAATATGGAAAGAAACGAATTGGTACACATCTGTGTAATTTAAATAAAACAGAGAATGCGCCATGTAACAAGTATTAAGAATAGACTGAGGAAACATGAATCATATATCACATTTTAACTTAGCACAGGTAATATAATCTCTCCATAAATGAGTACAAAGAAAAATAACGGCCCTCGACTTATATCATATATGAAAACAGTCATTCAATCTGCGGCAAATAAAGCTATACAATGTGCATAAAATGTCAACGGGTAACCGTAGGGAAACCCTCGGCCCCAATGATAACATTCTCTGAGTAGAACAAAATACATGATGCCCAAAAGGGTTTTAAATAAATAATCGCAGGGCTGCTCGGACGGAGCTCGGTATGCTTCACAGTAATAGATTAACAAGAAAACATCAAAATTCTCCTGCATAAATGCCGAGTACATACAATGTGCTTCGAATAATCCCTTAAGCAAGATAAGCGCGAACCGCCTGTCAAATAAACAAAAAACTTAAAACATATATGAGACGTAACGATACGAGGAGAGCGCTCTGGCAATAATGCTCACCTGTAGGAGCAGGTCGGCAAGCCTCGCTGCGACGCAAGAGCTAAGATCAAACCCTCCCTCTGAAAACAAAGAGTCATACCAGTTAATAAACGATGGTGTGGAAAATGAAATGCCTTGCGTGAAAATGACATAAAAAAATAGTAGTGAAAAGGAGCACTTCACCTGCGAACCTGCATCCGAGAATGTTGAGTTGAGTTGGAACCTGCACATTGCATTGTAGCATAAAGGTTCGACGGCACCGGCGGTTCCTCAAAATTTCGAGCAACCTTAGTCGAATAATCTGGAGGAGGAAAGAAAAGAACACATGATATACCCTTAATTCGAGGCATGCCACCTAGAGGTTTGAAGGCCGTTGATCCAGATCCTTCGGCTTCCACCGTCGGATGGACAAGGGAACTACCGCCAAACCATAATGCAAACCTGCCATAACCTTTGTATTTAAGACTGTGCCTCGGACGGGTGGCCGAATTAATGAACAGAGGTTGGTCACTTGCGTGCCAGGTGTAGCCGTGAAACTCCATCGAATCTTGGATATGGCCGGAAAGGACCAGGGAATGAGTCCGTCGGCCTAAAACATCCATATCACGAACTTGGAAGGACGCCGGAAGCACCACGTATACAGCAATGAATTAAAGTGCGTTAAAGACCTTTGGTACCAAAGTAAATCCCGAGATTGAACCGTACTCTCTCTCATATAATTCATGCAATGATAATATAGACTTAGGATAGTAAATGAACAAATATAATATTGATGCGAGGTAACAACAACGCATATAATATATGTTATTCCATTATGTGAAATATATGTTCATACTATTAAATGTTTGAAAATTAATATGGTGTTGTAACTATTTATGAGTTGACAATGGAGGTATAAGGAAAAGGCAATTAATAAATAAAATTAAAAAAAAATTATTGTTTTATAAAGACGTGAACATCACATATTAAATTTTTCTTGTGGTTATTAATTAAAATTAAATATTGTTACAACATCATTGTTTTAATTTACATGATAAATCAATTTTAATTCTAACTATTAATTGATATATATATTATATATTTTAAACATGATATATATATTATAATTTTGTTTTATCTATAATTTTATTTGTAATTTTATTAATAAAAACGAAATAACCATATAAAATTCAATATAATTTTTTTCAGTTCTAACTTCTAATTACTACACCTTCCCTTCCCTATACTAGAATTCACATCCTAAATATAATATATTGATTTATATAATACAAATACCCGAAGGGAGCTCGTATCAAAATTCAGAAAACTATTGGATAACTATTCACAAAACTATTGGCTAACAATAGATACGTGTCTTATTAAATTGTAGGAATTTTCGATCTTTCCATTAATATGAGCGTGGGTTTGAAACGGTGGCAAATAAAAGAAATTTTTGTCAGTCACAACAAAAACAAAGCTTTTAAAAAACAGTGACAAATCATATCTACGACTCCGTGGATCAGGAATCAGTGCGCTGAAATTTACCTACACGAATTTCTCATGCGAGAAAATGCATCTGTATAAATGTTTGATAACTACAATTGCTTTTCAATGCTGACCTGGCCCCTTCAGATCTGCAAATATATGTGATCTGTGCAACATTCAACACGATATGGGAATCATCTCGGCAGTATATGCGAGTTTTATCCATCGGATATGCTACTACAATTCGCCAACTATCAACAGTATATGCGGATTATCTCTTCCAATATGCGAATTGTCCTCAACGGCTCCATCTGATACGCGAGTTATCAACGTTGTTATGTTGTTCAAATATGCGGATTATCTCTTCCAATATGCGTATTGTACTCAACGGCTCCATCTGATACGCGAGTTATCAACGTTGTTATTTTGTTCAAATATGCGAATTGTACTCAACGGCTCCATCTGATACGCGAGTTATCAACGTTGTTATCAATTCAATACGTCTTATGCAAACTATCAATACGACCTAGAGGTTATCGCGGCTGGATATGCGTATGATCTCCGCAGAATATGCGAATAATATCAGCGCCTCATGCAAGTTATCTCCGCGCGTAATATAGGTTCAATGGGTCTGATATGAGCACTATCAGCCCAATATTCAAACTATCATTCGCGTAATATGCAATTTTTCTGCCGTATATGCGTATTTTATCCGTCGAAATTTACCGTGCAATTTGAAAATTAACAACATGATATGCGAGTTATCTCCGGTTACCAACCTGAAATGCGACTTATCGCTGACTATACGCGATTTATCAAGTTGATCTGCATATCCTCGTCAAATACGCGAATTATCACCCTGATCTGCATATCTTCGCCGAATACGCGAATTATCAGTAATATGTCGTTATCAACCTTATTTTGTCCGTGAAATATGCAATTTATCAACCAGATATGGGAGTTGTTGTTGCGGATTAACAAGGGAATATCTGTTAAACGGGTTATCTCCGTCAAGTACGCCATTATCAACGCGATCTTCGAATCATCTCCGGCTGATACGCGATTTCTCAATGCTACGTTGGCTCTGTAGAATATGCGAATATTGAGGAACCGCCAGCCAGGCAAAATCCTGTGTTATGAGTCATCTTAACCAACCAATACTGCAATAACCCCATGGACAGATCGCTTGGAACGCTTGGAGTTTCCTCTCCTTCCCGATCCCTTGGAACTCGATCCATGGAAGGAACCTCCTTTTCCTGTGATAAGAACACTCGAACATCGGAAATCTTATATGAGTAATTTGACATGTTCAGCGATCACTTTCTGTCATAGTCTGGTCTCCTGCATAGAATCACTGGGTCGGAAAGCCGGAGGAGAGTCGCACAGGAGGGAGCCAAAGCCGTAGAGTAGGTTGGGGAAGCGCTCGTCCCGGATTCGGAGAAGGGAATAACTTCCAGAAGGCGTGATATCACAAAGAATGTACAACCGCTCGACTCATTGCAACCGATAACAATGGCAGATTTGTTTTATCTCTATCTGATAGGGAATAGCCCGAATATTCGTTCTCAATATGGTCAGAGGTTTCTTCACCAATTTCCTCAAGGAATCAAGGAAGCACAAACATATATTTCCTTACTCCAACCTTGCTAGTTTCAAAACATTACGAGACCCTGTACTCATCCATTATATTTGCTGCCACCTTCCGAAGTATAGATATTTCTCGTATTTAAAGCTTTGCCAGCCATGGAATATCATATATGGTAATTTCAAACACACACCCAGGAAAACCCCGCAATCACACCGGTCGCACTAACACTTTCCATGGATTGGGATTGGTCCCATTCTCACATATTGGAATTGGATAACTTCACATCATATACTTTACCTGGATTGGGATTGGTCCCATTCTCACATATTGGGATTGGTCCCATTCTCACATATTGGAATTGGATAACTTCACATCATATGGTTACTTATAGAATAGTGTTTATCTATTAGTTTGCATTTAATTTCTATTTTTTTAATTACAGAGACAATAAATTTGTACATAGCTTATACATATGTAACATGATCGGTAATAGACAATGAAAAATTAACATGGACGTTTGTAATAGAGTGGAGAGTAAGATATCTAGAAGGTGGAATCTAATGAATAAGCTTCAAGGAAAATGTGGCAAAAGTAAAAGGGAGCAGCAAAAGATCATTAGTGTTTTTGTTTATCCTATTTTAAGTATTGGGAAATTCAAATTTTATTTGGTTGAAAGTGTATGCTTTAGGAATGGTGGATAAACTTAAATGTACTAAGAGAGTAGGTGAGGGGACTATACTTTTCTCCAATAAGGTTTAGCAAAAATATCTTTATAGCATGTCATAAGAGGGTGAAAGGAGTCTTGGTTGTGTAATAGTTTGATAAAATGAAGTATGATTAGATAAGATCATTAGGGGAGGAAGAAGAGAAGGCATTGAATTATCATTCAATTGGAGGGCATAATAAGAAGCATTGTTGGGAAATGTGGTTGTGTGAAAAATTCAATATTGTTTAGGGTAAAAAATGGAGAGTTAGACCTAAAGCATGTAGACTCACTTCAATGTGTTATTATAGGGGCTTAAAAACCACCAACTTGAAGCAATCTATACCTTCATTATAGCTATGGGGATAAAATCTCTTATAAAGAACAATGTAAAATGTGAGACAACGTGTGATGGCATGAGAGTTTTCTTGAATTACCTCCTTAATAAGTTCAATGCGAAAATAGGCATCTTCAAACAACATATGTGTTGGTGTCAAAATCTAACACCTTGCAAAATTCTCGGCCTTGAGCTATAAGGTTCACAACCTTATTTTGATCTGAGCTCAAAAGGACAAAATGTTGAGTTCGACAAGGCAGGCACTGACATAACATGCTGTGATAGGACCCATGGATGTTGGGCACTAGAAAACATGCACACCCACTAGATCGGATGGTGGGAGTGCCCAACCATTCAATGGCCAAGAACAATTCACATTGCAAAGTTGCACGACACATAACGTGGAAGCCACATGTCACCTCCTCGTGCACTTTGCATTCCTCCAAATATTTCAAATGCTAAGGGCTCGACGTTGCAAAGTCCTTCAACTACCACATGGTTGGTCCCACCTCCTTCACACGCCAACATGATGCCATCAGTGTCTCCCAGCCAACTTGCACATCATCATATCCAACAATGTTAGAGGCACTTCATCCAACATATGTTGGATATCCATGTTGTGGAGATGTGCAGTCGATAACACAATTGACGGAGTGCATCGAGTGCTACGTGTCACCACCTTATCCACTCTGCATGCCCCTAAAGATTGAAAAATATGGCCTCCTAAACATGCGAGAGGATGCCACATAGCCCTTCGCATAGGTTGCCCATGTATGATTGTGTTACACCATGGCCAATCACCTCCTACCCAATCAACTCTGCCTTATCAACCAGCTATCTGCATCCTGACTTCCTATGTTAGAACAATCACCATGAACAATCAGCCTGCCACATGGTGGTGTCATGCCTCTCTGATGTCAACATGGCATCATCCAAACATATCCCCACATGTTTCATGTATTGTTGAGGTATAAAGGATGTACAGGAGAGCCATTTTTGGGATTTTCCATTGTAGTCACCTAGTCCAACTCCTGCACACCTATGTCCTTTAATTTACTAAATTTGGTAAATTAAAAACACAAATCCTAGAAATTGAACGTCTAAGCTGCCTCTATTCATGAACTCTCCTAGTCAAGTTCTCTAAATTGTAGAATTTATGAGAAATTTGGCCCAAATTTAAACCCTAGCTTTGCCTTGCAAGAAACATGCACTCCTTTAAAGAACATTCTACCTCTGAGTAAAATAACCATGTAAATTCATCAAGAAAACCTTATAAATGCATTCTGAAGCCGTAAAAACTTCTTTAACTACTAAATTCAAGATCATTTAGCTCAAAGTCAACATCCTATCATTTGTGCACATGTCATCATTTCAAGGGTCAAAGTCTTAAAAAAAATTCCCACCAACCCATCATTCCCACTTTGTGACATGTGGCACCACATTATTTACCATTTTGATCCATAAAATATCCTTGACCTTCTTTTGTTAATCAATTAAGTATTCTCCTCCAACTCACCACCCTTCCAAATGGCCTCCTCATCCATAGGAAACTTTGTAGATGTGAAATGAAAAGGCAAAGAGATGTGCCATTGCGACGATGATATCGGTACTCAAGGCCCATTTATAGCATCTCTTGGACTAAGAAAGTCCATTCATGTTCTAGTTGAGTGAATGGATACCTTAACAATGTTAGAGATCTTTGAAGAGACATCATTTTCACTGCCTAATCAATGGTGGGAGTTGGAACTTGCCAATACATAACTCCTCTAGGCCAAAGAACATATTAAGAGACTTGAAACTGAGCTAGAAATGTTAAGAAAAAATTAACCCTATCAAGCCTTCATTTAAAGCAATTAGGAGGATTATGTGGGAGAGAATTATAAAGACAGTGAAAAATAGTGGTACAACTTAAAATTTATTCAAGAAATGACTAAGACCATGAGAAGAGCACAAAGGGAAATGGAATCCATTTAGAATACTATTGTAGATTCTCCTTCCAAGGTCGAAGTAATTGTAGACTACCTTGACCAGATATCAAAGGAAGAAGTGACAAAGGTAAATCTCAATAGGCTTGAATGGGTAACAAGAGCCAATTAGATAATAAGGAAAATTGAATCATTGATGAAGGCTAAAGAGTAGGTGAAAGAACTGATGGAGGAAATAGAAGGTTTAAAAGAGAAATGTGAGTTTCTCCACTCAAATAATTTTCCAACCTTCTATAATGATGATGGGAACTTACATCCCAAAGAGTCCTTCATGACAATCCTGGTGGAAATTAAGGAAATCCACAAAGGTTTTGAAGAAAAGGACCACTCCCTTCAAGGGAAAAAGATTATGAAATTATATAATGATCATTATGATTTTTTGTTCTTTCTCAAGAACATCTTTAAGGAGTGAGGAAAAATTGATTATGGAGACATTACTAGCCTAGAGGGGACCATCATAGAGGCATGTTCATGTGGCATGCCATATGACAGAGAGTGGAGGACTTTTATGGATCTGTGTGAATGGACTATCCAACAAGAATTCACATCAACATCTTGAGAGGTCTCAGCGGAAGCATTTTCCAGTGCAAGGACTTCATTAGTTAGCACTAGCATTGGCACTTGCCTCAATATTAGCATCGACATCATCGACAACACGTCCACAATAACACTCAATGCAAGTAGTTCCAAACAAGGATAGCGAAGGCCCAACACACAACCAAGAGAGAGAATGAAGATCTATTATATCTAAATCTATAGGGGACCCACTCTACAACTGGAAAATCATTAAAAACTATTATAGAATATGTTATTTATATTACAGTTGGAAATTTTGTAAATAATATTGGTGATTTTTCAAATGCCACTAATGGTTCAGGATTAGTTCTTAGTTCTTGAGTTCCTATATATAGGCCTCATTTTGTAATTCAAAGGGAAAGAAAAATCTTGGGCTGTAAGGAAACCCTCTCAATTCTTTTTGGGATTTGTTAGGAGGTCCTGAGGCATATCAAAGAAGGAATATTGAAAAGTCTCTTAGGTTATTTGTCCTTTATTTTCGTTTAATTTCGTCTACCCATCTCTTATTTTTAACTTTTCTACATATGACTACAATTTTATGCATTTTTCATGGCATTTTCTGTTGTAGACTTGATCTGTTATGTTAATTAGATGGGATTGTTAAACTAGAATATATTATGGCATCAATATGATGGTTTATTTTAGTTTTTCCAAAATTTATCGGGGTTGTTTGAAGAGTAGCTTGACTTCTTTGATAGGTTTTACAAGGCTTTTGCAAGAAATGGAAAAGTTACAAATTTTGTGTATTCTAGTGGTTGAATTCTTAATTTTTTAGCTACCCCACCAGGTTTTAGTTCATTTAAAGAAATTATTAATTGCTCCTTTAAATCGGTTATAATATGATCTTCATATCTCACTCACCTTTTACATTTTCAACTCTTTATGTGAAACCAAAGGGTCATGAATGCTCTAACTTCAGATTAGTGGAAATGCAACTTGACATAATCATGTTAATGTCTGATAGTTTTCCCCTTCACCCAAGCCCTCAAAATAATATTTTTATTTCAATAGAAATCAGTGTTTAATTGTAACATGATTTATGCATGACATTTGTACTTTCTTGAAAACATTTCATAAGTGTGGAATGTTTGTGACAATAATATTTTAAATGCATCATATACCCATTAGGTCAGAATTAATGTCACTTCATTTAAAACCATAATAAACTCGTGCACAAGGACGTACATCATTGAGAAAAACATGAACTTTCATTCAATGGTTGTCATAGTTCTTCATTTTACCCATTTTATTGTGACACCTGAAAGGATAAAATTGGATGCAATAGACTTGAACCTTAATGAAAAATATGAAATATGAATTAAATTCAAGTCAAAACTACTCAGTCATTTCATCACAATGCATTCATCGGAAAAATATAAATATACAGTCTCATTTGCTACAATTTTGAGTCATCTAGACTTCCTCGTTGAAGCTTTAGGGCAAGAACAAATGAATTAAAACGTTAAGCTTAGAAAGAGTAAACAGTTAGCAATATTTAATATGAAAATTGATGGCTTCATGTGCCGATTTAAACAGAATATCATTAATGTAACAAGGAAATTGAGATCACACTTAGATGTTCCTTGGCTCTACACTAAAAAAGCATAATGTGACTTTGGGGTCCCAACAATATGATAAGAATTTTCCCACCATTGCGTAGTTATGCCCTAAATGTGACATTCTACTTCAACAAGTTAAATTTATCCTTAAAATAAGAAGAAAATTCGCTACCCATGTATCCACTTAGTTGTCATCAAATGATCCAACAAAATAAGGGAGAGTAATGTGTCCCACCATGAGTCAGGAGGAGGTGATAGCATTGAGGTGTTTATATTCATGCCTTCTGCCTAATTTTCGAAACCATGGATGATGTGTTACTACTATTTGAAAAAAAAAAATAGTGTTTTAAGAAATGATGAATTAGCATATCTATGAGGGAGACACCATCTAATTCATTTTATGAGGAACCATTAGGAAACATTCCCCCCCCCCTCCCTTTTTTTAAATGATTCATTTCCTTGGAAAAATAATGATTTAATATCGTTGTCTTGAGGAAGCTATCCCCTCTTAGATATTGATTACAAAAACTAGATATAGAGGGAACTAGGTCTTTTTTCTTGCCTTCTCCCTCAAAGGTAGGAGTGCAAGCTCTAATACTAATTGGTACATGATATTGGCAGGAATATTAAATTTCAAAAGCATGTCCAAAATATAATGATCCTCCTTTTATAAACAATATGGATAAAAAATGGGCATCATGTTTGACGCTGATTTTTTTTTAATAATATATGTTATGAACCTTGACCTTAAAAATGATAAGAAACCAATAATTACATTGTTCAATGGGGAAGCCTCCTTTTATAATGAGTACAATGTACAAGACAATATTTGATGATACTAAGACAATGACTATGTCTCTTGTGTTTATATATATATATAAGACAAAGGGTACAATTACAATAAAAGGAGACCATGAAATGCATTAACCCACGTAACAGTATAAAAATAGAAATGTAATCACTCCATATCTAGGTACTAATAATGAATTTAAATGTTAATATTTCCATCATATAGGGCTTAACATGGCCCTCTACATCAAACAAGTGTAGTCAACACTTGACTAACTGGTAGTGATTATTTAGGAATAATTCACCTTCTTTTGTCATCTCTTCCACTTGCAGGTTCTTCTATTTGATGATGTACTCCATAGTTTTCAGTTACTCTACTACTCAAATGTTTTTTTTTTTAAATGTGTTTGGATTTTTTGTAGGTCAATCTTCCATAAAATAACATGAGGAATGGAAATGGTAGCTAGATGCCTCAAAATATTTTGCAAGAAAGAATAGTTTTTATAACGATCTTACATTTAGACATGAATCAAGTGATGTTGCAGGTAAATAAGATTAGTATCCAAAGGAAAAAGTGTGCTTTAGCATGTAGAAGTTATCCTCAAGAAATTGAAGAGAATAGAAAATATATTTTTATAGAAATTTGAAGCAAGGAAAGTGATAAAAAGATGGAAGCTATCCTGGTACAAAAGGAGAACAAAAAAATTGCAACAATAACTTGCAGTAGTAAAAAACAAATCTAGATTGTGATATAGGTGGGTTATGTGAGCTTACGAGGAATATTCCCAAGTCGAAAAGAAAAGAAACGGGGTAGAACATAATCAATACATACATGTTAGATGAATATGATAATGAAAATAAAGCAGATAGACAACAAGCAAGCAGAGTATGGGATCCTAAAAAATTGAAGACAACAATTAAGTAGTAGATCATAAAGGAAAGCGGACAGTAACAGCAAAGTCAAACCTGGGATCTAGGAGGATTTCGACATATTAAAGGCACATGACTCGGAGGTCATGAAATTTGTACCCTAGTTGTCTGATTGTTGACAGATGAAAGAAATCAAGGGAGATTTAAAGGAGTGAAAATTGTTGCAAATACAATCTTATCTCATTTACTATTCATTGATGATGTCCTCATCTTTCTGAAGAGGGCTATTAGGTATACAATTGTGCTCAACAATATTCTAAAAAAAATTGTAAGGCTACAGGGATGGAGACTAATCAAGAAAAATCCACTTTATCAGCATTGGGATGTTTTTCAGTTCTAATTAAACTCTGATATACAAAGATTTCCCTATAGACATATGGCTTTTGACAATGGGGCGAAGTATATTGGATTTTGCCTTAAACCAAACAACTATAAAATTGCAGACTCGACATGGCTGGTAGCTAAGGTGGAAAGTAAAATAAATGTCTAGCATCATCGATGACACTCTAGGTCTAGTAGAGTGGTTCTTATTATGGATTCCAAAGGCTATTCTCCAAAAAATTCAACAGATCTGTTGTAGATTTCTTTGGCAAGGAAAAAAGCAACGTAGAATTTTTTCTTGGGTTATCTAGGATCAAATTTCTCTTGCCAAAAAATGGGGTGGTTGGGGGATGAAAAAAATATCTTTTTTTTAATAAGCATTGGCTACTAAAATGGAGTGGAAATTAATCACCTCAAATAGTTTACGGACACAGATGGTTACACGGAAATATATGAGCCCTCTTTAGGTTGAGGACTAGATCATGCATCCCCATTGGAATAGAACAAATGTCTCTTTGATCTGGCGTGTTGTTTTAAACTTCTTTGAATATATCAGAGCAGGATTGGCTTGGAGAGTGGGGACTAGGGAGCGAGTTCGAATTGGTTTGGATGCTTGGTCGGGAAGTGGTAATGTACACATACTTCCTTGAGGAGGTCAATTATTAGACATTGAATCAAATTGATGATGTAAAGAATACTACGCTTTTTGGTCAAAAATGGAAATTTTCACAGGATCTTCAGATACTAAAACAATGGCAACAAGACTCGATTATTTTCACAAATTACCTCTTAGAAGCACATGTGAGAATACATAATAGGGAGGATGAAATTATCTAGACTCTAGCTCCTCATGGAAGATACACTCCAAAAGATGGTTACTCCTTGATTTCTGCATAGAAGAAACCTAATAATAGAGTTTGGTGGTGGCGGTCACTTTGGAAGCTTAAAGGACCTGGAAGAACAAAGTTGTTCATGTGGTACCTACTGTGTAAAAAAGCACCTAAATGAGACAATATTCAATGTAGATATTTTCAGGGACTAATATGGTGCATTTTATGTAAGGAAAATGCAAAATCAATAATTCATTTGTTTTTTGAATGCCCCATAACAATACAATTATGGAATCAGATATATCAGATGTCAGCAATCAATATTAGGTGGCAGGGAGGGACAATTCAAAAAGCTTGGGAATTATGGTGGAATAGGGCTCATCCTGTAAAGCTCAAGAATCTACCCCCTCTAGTATGCTCATAATTTGGTTAGGTAGGAGCAACAAAAAAAATTGAGATAAAGAAAATAATTGGATTATCACTTGTTCCCATCCAGTGGCAGCATATAACTTGATCCCTGAAGATGAACAAAACCAATGGAACTAGAACATAAATACATAAGTCATCGACAAATCCTTGTCGTGGGCATATTTTGATGGATGTTCACAACTAGAAGGTTGTGGTGGAGGAGTAGCATTGTATTTAAATGAAGATCAGTATTTCAAACTAAAAATAGGTTTAGGGAGTGGTACAAATAAATATGCAGAACTAAACAACCTTAGACTTCTGCTTCTTTCTTCCCTAGAGAAAGGACGTCGACAACTTCAATTTTTTGGCGATTCAAAAATTTTCATAAATTAGTTCAATTAACTGTCAAATTGTCATGTGAACACATTAATAAATCTAATGGAAGAAGTAATTATTTTAAAATCACAATTTGACTCTGTGATCTGTCGTCATATCTACAGGGAAAGGAATCAGATTTCCAACATCTTATCCAAAGAAGTTGCACAACAACATTTTGGCACTTGGATGATACAAGAACAATGGGATAGGAATTCTATCAGTACTTTCACAAGTCCTTCATTGATCTACAGATACAAGATGCAAGATCAACATGATCCCTCTTAGCTCATAGTTGGACCATTTTTTGCTTATTTTTGTTGAATATAAGATCTTATGTTTATGTATATATTTATCTAGTTTTGTTTACAACTACTTATATGCATATACTCACAGTTATATTGAACTCTATGGAGTATGTGGAAAATATGGCCACCAATTTTTGAGATATTCTCCATTGTAGCATCTACAACATGTAATTTTCAATATTTTATATAATGAAATTATGATTTTTCCTTAGGGATATATATATATATATTAATAAGATGAGAGAGAGAGAAGAATAATACTAAAAATGATACATTCATACATATATAACAAGTAACTCTTGAGTACTATTTAAGTATATATACAAACAAATAATGAGAAAACCACTCTAATATAGAAATTATTAAAAATATACACCCATAGACATGCAAATAAATAATGAGATAGTGATAAAAAAAATTAAAATGAGACATTCATACATATACAAGTAAAGTCTTAAAAAAATATATACACTCACAAACAAAGAAAACACCAAACAGATAAACACTTCCACAAGGAATGCAAACACCACTTACCAACACTCCCAATAATACATTCATACACACAATATAAGTAGATATTATATTTATTAATGCATATAAAAACAAAGATGTTAACAAATGCATTCTAACATATAAAATAAAAACAATAAAGACAATAACTTAACTCTCAAAATAATATATTCATACAAACAAGCTAAATAATCCAAATAGTACATGAATACAATCAACCTATATCCATCTTAACTCTAGGTGTACCAAGAGCCAAGAAGGATCAAACCTATTTTCACTCTAAAAGAGGTTTGCATCTCAAGAGATTTGATCCCTTTGGGTGCTTAGTAGATCTAGAGTTAAGATGGATCTAGGCTTTTTTAATTATAATTTAAATTATAATTAGTGATTTATTTTTTAGTTATGGTAATTTTAGTGAGACATAATGTTTATAATAAATTACCCAGTAAAATTGTTAAATAAGCATCTATACGACGTCTCTACCATATTGGACTCCCGAAGCCTCTTAACTAAATTAATATTATTATTAATGTTTTAACAAAAATAAGATATAATTATTATTATTATTTTCTTTTATTCAAATAAATCAATATTATTATATTCTTAATAACAACATAATTATATTTTGGAATAAAAAATATTTATTAATAATAACAGATATTATATTTAAGGCTTATTTAATCATATTTATATTATATTTATAAATAACAATTCCATTATATTAATAATTTATGTTTTTGAATAATAATGCTTACTAAAACTAATATTAATATTACTATTATAGATAATAATAGACCTTAAAACAATTAATCCAGCATATTTTAATTCTTACTTTTATGTACTAATTGGTAGATTTTTAGATTTAAGAAAGATAGTATATTCATTGATTTGATTAATTTAGGTTAGTTATTAATTGAGTCAACATTTAAAAATGTTATAAAATATTATATTTTTGAAATGAATTATGGTTTATGGGCATGTGGTATTAATAAGTCATGGTAATGGTTGATGGTATTGTAATAAAGTTTATTTAGAAGTTAATAATATCTATAGTAATGTGGGAGGGAATATTCATGGTTAAGAATATTGTTATATTGTAATTTTATTGTAAGTATTAAATTTTTCTTGTAGTTATTAATTAAATTTAAATATTGTTACAAAATCATTGTTTTAATTTACATGGTAAATCATTCTTAATTTCTAACTATTATTTATATATGTTTAAATTATGATTTTCTTTTATCTAAAATTTTATTTATAATTTTATTAATAAAAACAAAATAACAATATAAAATTGAATTTAAATTTTTCTCCATTCTAATATCTAATTTCTAGACCTCTCGTATACTATACTAGAATTCACATTCTAAATATAATATATTGATTTAAATAATGGGTTATATAAATACATTCATATAGATAAATAAAGTATCAAAATATATTTATTATATATAAAATAATAAATTTG
>APFE031049997.1:0-23627 GCA_000404065.3 Pinus taeda
GATCCAGTGGGAAATCTCTGTGTATATGTGTTTTATGGGTTATGCTCTCGCATTTTTATTTTTCTTGTGATTTAGAATTCGTATGCAGGTAATTTCTGTACGTGGTTAAAACCTACAATCTCTACCATTGTAACATGCTCAAATCGATCTCTAAAAATTGTAAATGAACATTTCAAAACAAGCTACCTAAACTTCAGTGTTCCTGAAATCTTAGCGTGCTCCTCGATGACTGTGAACATTTCAAAACAAGCTACCTATACTTCAGTGTTCAGGAAAGCTTAGCGTGCTCCTCGATGACTGCCCCATTATTGCTCTGCGTCATCAATTTCCATGCTCATAACTCTCTTTGCATTGTATATGAGATCCACATTGGCGCGTGCCCCATTTCTGCTATAAAAGAGGGCTACCTCCTCCATAATAGCATTGTCTAAAAACTCTGTTTTTTATAATAGGACAAAGAACATAGACACCAAATTTCACTTCATACGTGAATTGGTTAAAAATGGTGAGATTGTTTTGCAGCACTGTAGAACAGAGGATCAGTTAGCTGACATCTTGATAAAACCATTGGGAAAGAAAAGTTTTGGTCATTTGAGGAAATGCCTGGGTATGCAGAAAAACCCAACAGTTGAAATTAAGGGGGAGTGTTGGAAATTAATTTCTAACTGCAGGTCGAAAACCACACAGTTTTTCCCTTGTGATACGATTTGATCCTAGATCGCAAATCACATCCTTGATCCCCTTACCTCATTATGTTTACCTTTGTTTTCTGTGATTGCAACCGTGCGATGCGATCGCAGATCGCTGATTGCAAACCTTAAGCCATTGGGTGTTAAGCTCTCCATTTTGTTTTCTACGATTGCGATATTGCGATGCAATATTATCGCACATCGCAGATCGCCCATTTCTCACCTCATCTCATCCTCCCATAATTTTTGCGATGCGATCTCGCTGCTCATCTGCTGATCCGACGGTCCATATTTGTTCCCGTCAAATGCACATCACCGCCATACTGCTAACCTGTTTTGTGTTCCCAAGGAAGAAAAAAATTGCTTTGCACCATAACTGCTCACCAATAGCATTAAAGAAGAAGCATGGCCGAGAAGGAAAGAACCAGCCTCAAGCCTGCCGTAGCATTTATCAGTGATGGGTTTCCACACAACCGACTCAAGAATTACAGAAGAGACTCTGTCAGAGAGTTAAAGCGATTGATGGACTGTTATGACCCCTAATGCACTATATATATGTAGACACAACAGTGTAGATTATAGATTACTGAAAAGATGATAGATAAGAGGAAACACACAGTAGTGCAGAGAAATATTCCTTTTTTTGTGGAACTGAAGCATTCCTATTGTAATCCCTCTGTTCAGAGGAAGACCCATTTTTGTAACAACAGTTTTTTTTAATACAAATTTTTAATTGTGTGTTAAAGGTCTTGTGTTTAAAACAGAGCATTGTTTTTTGTTCTGCTCTATGATTTTGTTTTTTGAATTTTAACAGAAAAAATATCCAACAAGTGGTATCAGAGTAAGTCTAGGCACTCAGTGAGTCAAAAACAGAGTTTGTTTTTCACTGTAGGAGCTGTAAGAAGCTTATTGAGGAGATTTTCTCCAGTAGAGAAAGTTTTTTGCTTGTTTTAATTACATATTCAGTATCTCTTCTTTAGTTATACAGGATAAGATGGCAGATGCTTGAACTGGTTTGACAAATTCCCAACTGCCACAGTTTAATGGGAAAAATTACAGTTATTGGTCCATAACAATGAAAGCATTGTTTGCTTCTCAAGGAATATGGGAGCTGGTTGAAACTGGCTATGCTGAACCAGCAGATGCAACAACATTGGCTTCTTTAACAGTAGCAGAAAGAGACCAGTTTAAGAGCGACATGAAGAAGGATGCCAAAGCCCTCTTTTTTCTCTTCCAATCAGTACATGAAAGTGTTTTTCCACGGATTGCAGCAGCAACAAAATCCAAGGAGGCATGGGATATTCTCAAAGCTTCCTATCAAGGCATGAAGAAGGTGAAGACTACAAAGTTGCAGATGTTGAGGAGAGACTTTGAAACACTCAGCATGAAGGAATCTGATATAATAGATTCATTCTTCACTCAGGTTATTGGGTTGATAACCCAGATAAGATCTCATGGTGAGATTCTTGAATAAAGAAGGATTGTAGAGAAGATCTTGAAAAGTTTACCCTTAAGGTTTGAAGCTATTGTGGTAGCAATAGAAGAAACAAAGGATCTCTCACAGTTCACAGTAGATGAACTGAGCACTTCTCTTATGTCTCATGAACACAGACTAAGTAGAGGAACAGATTCCTCTTTTGAGCAAGCATTCAAGACTCAGATGTCTTTTGGCCAAGAAAAAGGTCGAGGTAGAGCAAATAATAGAGGTCGTGGAAGAAGAAAAAACAAAGGCAGAAATAATCATGCAAGCATAAGTGAAAGGAGTTGCAATCAGAACCAAGATTAAGGTTCAAGCAAAAAGAGTGTTCATGGACAAAGGTATGACAAATCCCAAGTCCAATGTCATTATTATAAGAAATATGGGCACTACGCCAATGAATCTATGAAAAAACAAAATGACATCAATAGTAGGCAAAATGCTAATTTTGCAAATGAAGAAGATAAGAATCCAAAGAATGTGTTGTTAACATGTAACACTGCACAAGAAAAACAAGAAGATTTTTGGTTCTTAGACTCAGGTTGTAGTAATCACATGACTCGAAATATTGCAATGTTTACCAATCTCGATGAAAATGTGAAATCTGAGGTAACAACAGGAACTGATAGTAAGATATCTATCAAGGGTAAGGGCAGAGTCAATATCCGATAAAGAAATGGAGAACAGAGGAATGTGCCAGAGGTATACTATGTACCTGGTCTAAAATGTAATCTTTTGAGCATAGGACAGCTCATTGACAAAGGTTACAATGTGTTCTTCAAAGATGATATGTGTACAATCAGGGATATACCTCCAAGTAAGAAGATCATTGCACAGGTGCAAATGACCAGCAATAGAATGTTTCCTCTCAAATGCAAGGCAGATTTGAAGGAAGGAAGAACTATTATAGCTGTAACACAAGAAGTCTTTCAGGAACAAGTGAAAGATGAGAATTAGTTGTGGCACTTACGATTTGGACATCTCAATTTCGGAGGCTTGAATCTGTTGCACAGAAAGGGAATCGTAAAGAGATTGCCATTGATCGAGAAACTGGACAGCCTTTGTGAAGGCTACATCTTGGGCAAGAAACACAAAGAAATATTTCCAGCAGGAAAGAGTATAAGGGCAAAAGCACCCTTGGAAATTGTTCACTCTGATGTGTGTGGACCAATGCAAATACCATCATTTTCCATAAATAAATATGTTTTAACTTTCATTGATGATTACACCAGAAAGACATGGGTGTATATGCTGAAACAGAAGAGTGAAGTGTTTGAGAAATTCTTCCACTTCAAAACTCTTGTTGAGAAGCAGTGTGGGCATTATATCAAAGTGCTCAGAACAGATAGAGGAGGAGAATACATCTCCAAAGACTTTCTGCTTTTTTGCAGAGAGAATGGCATACAAAAGCAGTTCACCACGAGGTATACACCTCAGCAAAACGGCGTTGCCGAAAAGAAGAATAGGACCATTCTTGACATGGTCAGAAGTATGCTAAAGGCAAAACACTTACCGCATGAGTATTCGGCAAAAGTTGTTACTTACGCAGTTTACATCCTGAATAGATGCCCAACTAAAGCTGTCATGAAAAAAATACCAGAAGAAGCATGGAGTGGTCAAAAGCAAACTGTCACTCACATGAGAGTATTCGGTTGTGTAGCATATGCGCATGTACCGAATCAGCTAAGAAAGAAGCTTGGCAGTAAGGGGTAGAAATGTGTCTTTATTGGCTATTGTGATGAGTCAAAAGCATACAAACTCTATAATCCATCCACCAAGAAATTGATAGTAAGCAGAGATGTGCAGTTCATTAAAGATAAAGCTTGGGATGGAAGCTTAGAAAAGACAGTGAATGTGAAGACAATTATGTCTCACAAAAAAGAAGAGGAAGGGATAGCAGCAACTAATCCTTCCTTGGTGGGTCCTCCTCTACTGCAGCAAGTACAACAAAGCACACCACAAGCTGGAATTCGAATAGCCTTGAGAAGTCAAGGAAGCGCTTCTTCAAGCACACCACAGGGATCAGAAATACCCTCAAGTTCGGATGGAACTCCAAGCACACCAAGAAGACCAAGATTCAGAAATATGAATGAGATTTATGAACAAGGAGAGGTAAGTAACAATACCAGTCTGAATTCATTATTCGCTTTGTATTGTCATGTTGATGACCCAGTTCATTTTGAAGATGTTGTAAATGAAGATAAATGGATTGAAGCAATGAATGAAGAAATTGGTGCAATTGAGAAGAGTAAAACATGGGAGTTAGTGGACCTTCCTGAAGGCAAAGATGCCATTCGAGTTAAGTGGGTCTATAAGACCAAAAGAAATGCTGAAGGCAAAGATACCATTGGAGTTAAGTGGGTCTATAAGACCAAAAGCAATGTTGAAGGCAAGATTGATAGGCACAAAGCAAGACTTGTTGTGAAAGGCTACAAGCAACAACAAGGCAAAGACTATGATGAAACCTTTGCACCAGTAGCAAGGATGGAAACAGTTAGAACAGTGTTGTCTATTAAGCCACAACACAAATGGAAGATTTATCAGATGGATGTTAAATCTGCATTCATGAATGGAGTGTTAAAAGAAGAGGTTTATGTTGAACAACCTCCAGGCTATGAAGTTGAAGGCCAAGAACATAAAGTCTACAAACTGAAGAAGGCTCTTTATGAGCTAAAGCAAGCTCCAGGAGCATGGTACAGTAGAATAGATGCTTATCTGATTGAAAATGGGTTTGATAAGTGTGATGGTGAACCCACACTCTACATAAAGGAGAATGACGGTAATATTCTTATTGTTGTTTTATATGTAGATGATTTGATTTTTACTAGCAATGATGCTTTTCTCATTGTTGATTTCAAAGCAGTCATGAAAAGTGAATTTGAAATGACTGACTTGGGCCTCTTAAGATATTTTCTTGGAATTGAAGTAGACCAAAGTGAAAATGGTTTTTTCATTTCTCAAGTTAAATATGTAGAAGCAGTGTTGAAGAGAATTAACATGCAGAACAGCAAGGCAGCTGTGACTCCAACTATAATGGGGTTGAAATTGACCAAAGAAGACAGCAGCAAGGATTTTGATCCAAAATTGTACAAGAACATAGTTGGCAGCCTTATGTACTTGACTGCAACTAGGCCAGACATTATGCACGCTGTGAGTTTAATCTCTAGATTTATGGAAAGACCAAAAGAGTCTCATTGGCAGGCAGCCAAGACGATTCTAAGGTATGTGAATGGAACGAAGGGGTTTGGTATTTTATACTCCTCTTCTGAAAGTTTCATGTTGACAGGTTACAATGACATTGATTGGGATGGAAGTGTTGATGATAGGAAAAGCACATCGAGATATGTGTTTCATATGGGATCGGGAGCCATCTCATGGGCTTCCAAGAAGCAACCAGTTGTGTCTTTGTTAACAGCAGAGGTAGAGTATGTGGCAGCAACAGCAGTAGCATGCCAAGCAATGTGGATGAGAAGAGTTCTCAGAGATTTGCGTCATGAACAAGAAAAGGGCACAACCATTTACTGTGACAATAGCTCGGCAATAGCATTGTCTAAAAACTTTGTTTTTCATAAAAGGACAAAGCACATAGACAACAAATTTCACTTCATACGTTAATTGGTTAACAATGGTGAGATTGTTTTGAAGCACTGCAGAACATAGGATCAGTTAGTTGACATCTTGACAAAACCATTAGGAAAGAAAAGTTTTGATCATTTCAGGAAATTCTTGGTTATGCAGAAAAACCCAGCAGTTGAAATTAAGGGGGAGTGTTGGAAATTAATTTCCAACTGCAGGTCGAAAACCACACAGTTTTTCCCTTGCGATGCGATCTGATCGCAAATCGCAGATTGCATCCTTGATCCCCTTACCTCATTATGTTTACCTTTGTTTTCTGCGATTGCGACCGTGCGTTGCGATCGCAGATTGCAGATCGCAAACCTTAAGCCATTGGGTGTTAAGCTCTCCATTTTGTTTTCTTCGATTGCGATACTACGACGCAATATTATTGCACATCGCAGATTGCCCATTTCTCACCTCATCTCATCCTCCTGATAATGTTTTGTGATGTGATCCCACCACTCATCTGCTGATCCGATGGTCCATATTTGTTCCCGTCAAATGCACGTCACCGCCATACTGCTAACGTGTTTTGTGTTCCCAAGGAAGAAAAAAATGCTTTGCACCATAACTGCTCACCAACAACATTAAAGAAGAAGCATGGATGAGAAGGAAAGAACCAGCCTCGAGCCAGCCATAGCATTTATCAGTTATGGGTTTCCACACAACCGACTCAAGAATTACAGAAGAGACTCTATGAGAGATTTAAAGTGGTTGATGGACTGTTATGACCCCTAATGCACTATATATATGTAGACACAGCAGTGTAGATTATAGATTAGTGAAAAGAAGATAGATAAGAGGAAACACACATCAGTGCAGAGAAATATTCCTTTTGTTGTGGAACTGAAGCGTTCCTGTTGTAATCCCTCTGTTCAGAGAAAGACCCATTTTTGTAACAACAGTTTTTTTAATACAAATTTTTAATTGTGTGTTAAAGATCTTGTGTTTAAAACAAAGCGTTGTTTTATGTTCTTATCTATGGTTTTGTTTTTGGAATTTTAGCAGAAAAAATATCCAACAATATCAGCGCACTATTTATATTTGCAACTAGACTTTCTAAAATCTTTAACTTTCAAAAATTACAATTAAACGAAGTCTTAACCTTTGTCCACATTCAAGCCGATTATATCCAATTATAAAAGATATAATGCGCATAAGCCAAGCATCTGAGCACGTTGCTACAGAACTGATCCACTCCTCTATGTTCATGTCCGCCATTTTCCAGTTTATGCCACAACACGGCTCTGGCATCTCACCTGGAACCTCTTCTTCCATAGTCGATTCCCATTTGTCATTCAGGTAACTATATAGACATAGTTCTTGACCCCCTGCTAAAGATAACTCATAAAGAAACCATATGAGATGACTCTACACTGACTTGAAACACTGAAAAACTCTTCCAAAATATTAAAATGCCTTTTCTCGTACAATAACTTCAAACTCTACGATACCAAACATAAAATGTTGAAATGTTAAATAATACCCAAGTATTTTTGTTCAGAGAGAAAAAAGAGTTATCTTAGTCTAAAAAATATAAAAATACTATATAATTCAATTTCCATGCATAATATTATCTTATAATATTTCACTTATTTTTCTTATGCCCATATATTTATTTTCCTATCTTTCTTATGCCCATACATTTCTATGCCTTATTCTGTTAAAAATGTTTATCTAATCAAACAAAACTTCCTTCAATTTTATATTTAATTATCTGTGTTTGCCATTATACCTTGCTTAAAAGTTGAGAAAAGAATTTACTTCTCTTGGGAAATACCTCTTTTAAAAAATACAGGAGTATGCCTTAAGACCCTAAAGAAATTATTGGTGAGAGTAGTTACTCTCCTTAAAATCTGGAATAAATTCGCCTCTTCTCTGAATAAATTGCATCCTAAAGATTTCTTGACATGAAGTATCTCCTTAACACATAGAATATTTAGTTATTTGTTATTCAATGGATCATTAAAACATAATATTCTCACAATGACAATTTCTTAGAGCCAATGGCTCTCTTTGCTGTTCAGAGTCTTTCCTTTAGAAGTGTGATATATTTCTTATTAAGAATTTTGTTTTGTAAATAATTTTTTTTGGATAAGCCCTAAAATTTTAAAAATATAGATTGTTCAAGTGAATTTGAAAGGATCTAATTTACTTAAATGACATTTACAATTCACTTTATTTTAGAATTCCTTTGGGCCTGACCTTGAACTAATGGAGTTTTTAAATACCCTAACACTCCTCAAAGGTAGATTCAAATTTACAAAGTAATGTGATATGTGGAGTTGTCATCTTTTACTAGCATATGTAGTAGTCTATTTGTTCTATGTTTTCTAGAAGTTTTTGGGAATATTTTTCCTCCTAATTTGCCCAAAATCTAAGAGGGATTTGTTGGAATCACATGTTTGCGCTGTTAACTTTCTAAAAATATAGTGGGCCAAGACACCCTCAATCCATATATACAGTCAAAAGTCTAGTTTAAACAACATAGATCAAGATTTTATCCAAATTGGCAATGTTGATAATTCAAAAAGATATAGTAGTTCAACAAAATCTTAGCATATGATACATTTGTAATAGAGGGAAATATAGCAATTATTGGTATCCCAATATGGACCTACGCCTAACACCCAGCCCACTCTACTAAGAAGACTCATCAGTTAGAATAAAATATCAATCCAATCAATTCATTAGAGCTCTGATAAATTCTTATTTATTTCTTTGTTCAATGGCACATTTCAACTCATCAGTGGAGAGCTATGGAGCATGGCTGGGGTTGTTCTTCTCTTTATTCGAAGAATGAGAGATAGACTATGGTTTCTATTTAGGCTTTATTTCTAGACCTAAGGCAATGGACTTTTCAAATAGTAGTTATTTGTGCATATGTTATTATTAATTATGGAAGACACACTACTATGGAACTACTCTCTGGGTTCAACCAACCTCTCCATGGGAGGTCTTCTAGGGAGACACCGAAAGAACATGAGAAATTCAACCTTCTAGCTTAGGGGTTCAATTCCATTGTTGACTTTATTGCATCATTGTTGCAATAAAAATGGGAAATTCAACTTTCTCTTTTAGGGTTCAATTCCATTGTTGGGTTTACTATTGTTGCAATAAAAATAAATAAATGAGTTGTATGTTTCTTAAGAACCAAACCATTGGGGAAATCAAAAAATAAATCATATGTAGTTTTCTTACATAATGGATGCAAATCAAGAACCAAAACATTCACAATCAGTTTACTAATTTATTTTTGTTTAGTATTTAAATAAGGAAATATTGTGATATACCCACCAAGGTTTTTTAGAACAACAAACAATTTTAAATTACATCATATTTATTTATTCTTTTTCACTAAATTTTAAATTTATTTGATTACTAACTAGTCTTAAGTATTTGTTGCTAACTATAATATTACTCACTGAAACCACAAGTGAAGTGCTTATGAGCTTAAAGCATGATGCAACTGATGTATGACCTTTGATTTAAAACACTGATTTATTAGAGCTCTGGTTTAACATAGAATAGGAATTCTTAAAAATTACATGATATTTCTTCAATGGTTTATAAAAAATTATCAACTTATTCTATTGATGTTCAAATAATAACTTTTAGATGTAAGATCTCATTTTTTAGAGGTTCATAGTGAGTTTTCTTAGCTTCTCTCATGTTCGTTTAAATAACCATCCAAGGCATTTGTGTGAAAATTGCGCCACACTCTAGATTCCTATCATTGTTGAGCAATATGAGTGAAACTTGTTTGCTAGATTGCAACAAATACATTGATGGAGGAAACAATGAAGAAATGTATGTTTTTAAGGGTAGAAATATGATGCAAAAAAAAAAACAAAATTAATAATAACTTTTGTTAGAGCTAGAGAAGCATGCACTATTATGAATATACTCAACCTCCAAAGAATGAATTAAACATGAGGGATGCTAGTGCAAGTGACAACAAAGATGTTAACTCTAATAACATCAAAATGAAGACTAATGTAGAAGCAGTCTTTTTGTTTCAGGCATGGTGCATTAACACAAAGAACATCATATGAAGGAAGCATGGTTTATCCATTCAGCCCCCAAATTTTGGTTGGTGGTTTATTGGTGTATGCTTTTGGAATTTAACCAATTTAACCAAAATAAATGTAGAGAAAAATCAGGAGAAAGACGAGCGATATGTTTGCTTTGTGTTGAAGTGGAGAATATATACTTGCAACAATGGAAAACACTGGTAAAAACTGCACATGGAAAGTGCACCAACATTAGAGGGTTAAATAGGTGGGAGCCAACTTCCCATTTGATTGTTACTATCTGCCAATCAACAAAAAAGAATCTTCAGTAATTATTTCTTATTAAATGACAGCTAAGAGGCATAGACCTTTTTTCTTTTTGAAGTGTCTTTTAGTGGAGTTGGAGTAGTCATATCTATTGAGCTCATATCACATGCTGCAATATCTTTTGATATTTATGCCATATTTGGAAGTTTTCCAACTCTTCACAATTGGGATTACCATATAAATGTTTCAGTTGATGTGGAAAGTTCATTTTTCACAACTGTAATTGGTTAAAGTAAGCATAGAAAGACGCACTTAAATATCATCTACCCATGGGATGGGAGTTTGGTGCATAGGCTTAGGGATCTATGGAGTTTTAAATCCATATGCTTATGCTTGGAGCACAATTTCATGCTCAGTATCATCTTATTATCCCTAGAGAAATAGTGTAATAAGTTTACTCTAGACATTGTGCTCAAATTTGAATATGTTATTATTATATTCATTAAATAATCCATAACATGTTAGTATAACACCACAAGAGTCAACATAGGTAAGCCAAATCATGAAGAATCAACATAGATAAGCCAAATCACCCAGCATCATACAATTTTAAGAAATGAAAGAGAATAATAATAACAAGTTGTTATTGTTCACAAAACATTTTATTTCTTTTAGTTTGAAATTTACAAAAAAAAAAAAAAAACATCAAAAAATATGGTCTAGTTGTAAACCCATTTCCATAAAGTGGAGAAAAATACAACAGCGTCCTGAAAAAAAATGGCAACCACTTCCTCTCCATTTGCATGCCTCTTAAAATTCTTATGTGACACCACTTACAGAGTGAAAATACCAAAATCCATCATTAAAGCTTCTGGCCTTTCACCTCTATGTGCAGCTAGAAACCCTCTTGGGCCATTCACTTCTATAAGTAAGTGATTGAAAATACCAGTAGCTATCATTGAGGCCTCAAGCTCCTCACCTCTGTGTGCAAGTGGAAATACCCTGCCCATACACCCATGAATACATTTCTCAAAATGTTGGTCATGATTGGTTGCTTGCATCATAGGGATAATCATTTTCTGGTTGAGGAGTTTGCATATACAAAATAGAATGCAGATGGTTTGGATAATGTTTTGGTAACCAAACACCCTAAAGTCAACTTAGAGGTTTATTTAAAATGATCTTTTTTCTTTAGCTAAAATGTTCCTACTATAATAGGTTTTCCATTTGAATTTATGACCAACAAATGTTTCCCTACTTTTACAAAGTTTTCACATCTCTATTTTTTTATTTTTTAGGTGGGGATGAGAGTTAGAGTACACTCAGAAACATAGAGGGTATCCTTAAAATTTCTGAAAAACATTGAGTTATCAGAAATAAAATGAAAGGATATTATAAGAAGGAAAAATAAAAAATTTAAGAGGTTAACATGAACATTAACCTCCAGAAGGCCTTAGGGGGAAACTAGGTGGAAATGGTGCCACGAACCAATATGCAAGTGATATCCTTCTTTATTTTTCATATTCACATATTATGTTTTCATATTCAAACCCTTTTTCACATCTATTCACAGTCACTAGATTCTGAGGGTGGACGTGATTCTCTTGGTGGAAGTGAGTGCTTTCCTTGTATTCAACTTGTATTATGGCCTTCTTGAGTCATATTTACATGAGGTGCCTGAAAATTACTCAAATTTAAATGAATAAGCTGAAAATTGTTTGATAAGATTGACTATTAAGAAAGGAATTACTATAAAACTAGGACTTTCAAACACAATTTTGAGGATATTTTGCAATGTTGGACCTAGCTCCCTAATTAGTGGTGGCTTTCCAGGGCCAAAGTAATATGTATCTGTTGAACCAGGTCTCCCTTCCCTAGACAGGTTCTCAGATTCTGAGCCCTAACCCACCACTTTTTGACAAATTAAAAATCAGGATACCTAGGAAGTACAATCCTTATAATACCTAAGAAGTACAATCAGTTAGTTCCATAGTAGAGAATTACCTTCTATAAGTTTCTTCCTTTCCTATTGAATTTGAAGTAGATAGCCATACGTCCTTCTCTTAGAAATTCTAGAAGTGCACTCTATAAGTTTCAGCGTTTTCAATTGAATTTGTAGTGGACTGCCATACTTGTTTCTCTTCTAAATTAGAAAGGATTGTGCTGGGTCAGGTCCTTTGGGAAGCCTAAACCTCAATGTCTACTACATTAAGAAGTCATTTGAGAAGAAGACAGGACTAAAAGACACTCTGTGTATATGGTGTAGAGTTTCTTACCTTAAGAAGTCATTGGAAGAGAAGACACCCTGTGTAGAATTAGATGGTGCAAGCAAAGCAATGTGAAGCCTAGAGAATGATATGAGTCTATTTATAATATGATTTTATTTTTAAATAGGAATTAGTGGCTACTAAGCCAGACAAATAGAATACATGCTAACATCTGGTTAGATAATACCATTAGTGAGATGATAGGAAAATAAACCCAAAGTATTTTTAATACAAAAGGATAAAACATTTTATGTTATGGATGAATGCTAGCTATGAAATTAGCGCTAATATATCTCTAGGCTCCAGATTGTAGTTTTATTATAAAGTTTTATTAGTATATTTGATATTCACTGCAATAAGATGCAATAAGACCTCAATGTATATCAACCAATCAAATGTTCAACAATAAAAAAATTAAGTAAATTTTAAAAATCTATATACCATGCCTTTCCACAGGTATAATAAGAAGGTAAAACCCTAGGTCGTACAACTACAGACTAAGCTTATTCATTTTCAGATTCTGCTGATTTCACAGATAACATATTAAAATGGCAAAGACTTAGAATTGGCTCCTTCATAGGATCCACTAGGGGCATGAACACCTGAATTTAGCCTGGCATGGAAAACTACCTAATTACCTACCTCCTACTGTATTGACTAGCCGGTGAAAGAGTAAATTCTAAAAATCATATTATTATTTTAAAAATCTATATACCATGCCTTTCCGCTGGTATAATAAGAAGGTAAAATCCTAGGTGGTAAAACTACAAACTAAGCTTATTCATTTTCACATTCTGCTGATTTCACAGATTACATATTAAAATGGTAAAGAGGTAGAATTGGCTCATTCCTGGGATCAACTAGCGACATCAAACTATCCCCCCTCACCACCAACTATGGACACCACTTTATAGCTTCTTCACTAGAGTTCAGGGGACACATTCAAATCAACTTCAGATTGTTTGTTACCAAGTCATGCAATAACTGTAGTTTTGTGCACCTCTTCTGATGGGTTATCCCATCCCGACAGTAGTCTTCAAAAATCCCATTTCATTGAATTTATTAAATAATAACCAAGGAAAATAATAATAAACATGGACCTCGACAAGTTTTGTGATGCACCTTTCTAACGCAGACGACGATGATTTATTAGTAGTGTACTATGAATCTATGGTGCATCCTATATCTACGCTAGAACATGCAAAAGGAAAACGTCTAAATGGCATCATAATTAATAGATGGTGGTTGCAGTAGGTCCGCCTGCTATTTGGTCTTCGGGTTAGATTTACCAGGTATTATCCTATTTTCAAAAGAGAGGAGTTGACTCTTAGTAGCTTTAGGTCTTACTAGTAAAGCCTATTTCTCATTCGTTTTTTCCAAGGACTTATTCATGGCGACATCTTATTTGAAAACATCTAGCTCTAACAAGCTGCTGCAATTTGAGTTATAGGTTGTAGGTAGAAGGTTGTTCAAAGGTAGAGCTAGGGGTGGAATGATATTTGGATTCGCTTTTTGTTTTTTGGATGGATGGATACAACTTACTATAGTGGCTTCTACATGCTTCTGTCCTCTTCTCTCCTTTCTAAAGAATGGGAGACTAGAGTTTTTCTCTCTCTTGGAGATGAGTACCTAACTTGTTGCACCTTACTTCATTTTTGGCCCTACTACTATTACCCTCTGCCCTGGCTGTCATATAGTCAATCAAACTCTATCATATCACCACCTATTGTTGATCTTGGCCATGCAAGGACTTATCCATTTTGAAGTGCTCCTATGCTAAAATATCAAATGGGACTAGTATAACTCTGGAAACCAAAAAGAGAAGAATATGATTGACATCAAATTGGTCCTAACAAAAACTTAGATTACTATCAATGAAAGGATAAGAGAAAAGGGTATATTGGTTTGGTGTGTAAGGGATATGCTCAAGTTAAGGGTTTTCACTTGAACATTTGTTGTAGAAATGTTTTGGGTTTGCATGCTTCAAAACCCCCAAGTTTAACAAATAGATGTGAAAATTTAGAAGAAGAGATATATGCTAAATAAAAAGAAGAGTAGAAATCACATAACAGAAATTTTTGGTGGAGGCTTTTCGAACCAACAATTGTGGTTCATCATCCACACTTGTTGGTTCCAAATGCCTCACCCAAAAGATTTCTATATTGTGATTTCTAGTGAAAGAATTTGCTTAATTGTTTATGGGTCACAGAACCCTCAATACAGAAAAAGAAAAACAAAAAGAATGTTCACTAGTTAAAAATGAAAACAATAGATACATATTAAACAATTAAAAATACTTACATGAAGTAAAACATTGAAAATACATTTTATTTTTCCAAACAATTAAAAATACTCACATGGATCACATTTTTGCACTAAAAGTTCCAACTGTGCAAGAGGAAACATAAAATGTCAAACAAGACCAAAGTAAGAGTACTTCTAACCATACCAAAGGGCTTATATTGGTGAGAGTAATTACCCTGAGTAAAAGTTAGAATAAAGGCATTTCTTCTTGGAACAAACTGCATCTCGAAGATTTCTTCACATATAGGATCCATTGGCTTATCTTCTTAACAAATAGGACGAAAGGGAAACAATATATTTAGTTATTTGTTATTTATATAGGGAGTAAAACATAATATGCTCAGTGACTACAATTGTTCAGAGCGAGGGACTCTCTTTTCCCTTCCCAATCACAATCACCTCTCTTTTCCCTTTGCAATCATAGCCAATGCCTCTCTTTTACCTTCGCAGTCACCTCTCTTTTCCCTTTGCAGTCACAGTCAATGCCTCTCTTTCCCTTTCCCATCTCTCCTTGAAGCAGAGTGATATTTGTTGTATAAACAAATTTATATGGAAAAACCCTTAAATTTTAAAAACAAAGATCGCTCATGTGAACTTGAATGAGTCTCATTTACTTAAATGGCATTTAGAATCCACTTTATTCTAGAAGTCCTTTGGTCCTCCCCTTAGTGGGGTTTGTAAATAACCTCCCATAAGTCCTTTGGTCCTATCCTTGATCTAATGGATTTTTTAAATTACTTGGTCAAAAGGTAGATAACAATTTATAAAGTAATGTCCCCCTTTATTAGCATACGCCTTATTTTATTTGTTATATGTATTATATTGGTTTTTTCCCCGTCTAATAAGCCAAAAATGGAGGGATTTGTTGGAATGATAACTTTGACTTTTTAATTTTCCATAGTTTAAGTGAATCAAGACAAAGTCAATCCATATATGCTCTCGAAAAGTCCATTTTAAACAACATAGACTAGCACAACCACATTAAAAATATTAATGTGGTTGATATAGCGGAAGGGTTCTTTTGTATCTATCATATGTTACAATAGAAATAATAATACAAAAAAAGCTATTCAAATAAAAAATTATTATTGTCATTATAATTAATAATAATATTTCTATATAATAATGATTTATTATAAAAATATTCCTTAATATTAAATCTTATTTATTATTATTTAATTTCAAATTAGGTAATATAAATATGAAACCTTAGATTAATAAAAGGTGATTGATATTATAAACCCATGGGAATAATATTAAGAGGATGGATAACAAACCCAATGGATTAATACTTACTCCAACGTTTATATTCCCCTTGGCTTTTAGTATTAATCCCTTGGGTATATTATTCTAAGAATTCACAATAGAAGGGTATAATATCATTCATAGGTTTATAATATCAATCATTTAGGTTCAATAAAAATTATGGTCATTTAAGGATTTCTATACCTTTGATTTATAATATAATTCCATTGGGTTGATAATACCTTGGGGTTTGAGTATTAACCCTTGGGTTGATAATATCAATTCCTCACTTTTACAAATTTAAGGGTTGGTATTGCTAGGGTTTAATACTAAAACCCCAATAGATTACAAACCCAAGGCAATAATATTAACCCAATGGATTAATACTAAAAACCAAAGGAATTATATACCTAAGGGAATAATATTAAACCCTTAAAATTAATATTATAAACCCTAAGATAAATATTATAAACTCTAAATAAACATGGTTGAGAATGATTGATTTTCACAATGCGACATTGGACCATGGTTGAATGGTTATTGTAGGGTTTATAATATTTATCTTAGGATTTATATATCTTCAGTTTAAAACACTAATTCTTTGGGTTTAGTATTATTCCTTTGGGTTTATAATGCCTTTGGCTTAATAATAAAATCCCAAGGAATTATAAACGCTAGTGAATAATATTAAATCTTAGGGATTAGCATTAATTAAAAACCCTATGAATAATATTAGACACTCGTAATATGAATCCTTAGATTAATAAACCCAAAGAAGTGATATTATAAACCCAAGGTGTTAATACTAAAAGCCCAAGGTATTATAAACTCCACGGCAATCCCTTGGGTTTATAATTCCTTTGGTTTTTAGCATTAATCCCTTGGATTTATTATCCCTTAACTTAATATTATATCCTTGGGTTTTAATCTCTTGTGGTTTTAGTATTATACCCTAGGAATATGAAACCTTAGATTAATAAACCGAATGGATTGTTATTATAAACCCAAAGGATTAATAAACCCAATGGGTTAATACTAAAACCTCAAGGTAATATAAAGTGTAGGGACTAATATTATTAAACCCAAGTGGATAATATTATAAATCCAACGTATATAAACCCTTGGTTGACCATGATTTATATTCAAACTAAGAGATTAATATTACAAACCTATGAATAATATTATACCCTAGGAATATGAACCCTTAGAGCAATTTTTTCCCATGGAAAAAATCGCAATTTCATTTATGCAAGAAATTACATTTTGTAGATGCATAAGCATATGCCAATATTTTCATTGATGAGAAGCAAAAGATGAAAATATCAAAAACTATTACCGAAAAAAAACAATTGGGTAGTAGACCCAACATAGTCTAGGATGAGTTCATAACAGTGTCATAAACAGACAAAATATGTATTATCTGGTCCACATAGGGGGATAATACCAACATAAAGTAATAGTTCCAATCACATTGGCCCCTGAACAGTACATAAATAGCAAAGTAGAAAAATATGTACAAATTCTGAGAAAGAAACTGTCCAAAAATTAGACCATGATGTCCACAAATGGTTTATAATAGTACTCATAAATAGCTCCGTAAATCTGCTCCGTAATCAGCCAGTTGCCTTGCCCCCTATTCGCGCTTTCATTGGAAAGGCAGTTAGCCTCTGTGTTCTGCTCCCTGTAGATGTGATTGCATGAGAAGGAGTCAAAATTGGAGATCAGTCTTAAAACTTCATCCAGTATGTGTCTCAATGAAAAAGACTAGCAGCAGGAACGTTTATTCAGCGAGTCCTAGACAATCATAGAGTCACCAAATAGTTGTAGAGCATGGTAGTTCTTTTCTGATGCAAATCTCATGATGAAGTAGGTTGCTGATAGTTCAGCAAAACTATTTGTGCCCCACCGCAGTCCCATAAAAAGCTTGTAGGAGTGCCTACCAGAAAGGTGAAGGATAGCCCCCCCCCCCCCCACCACACCCAAAATCTTGTGCAACCCCGTCGAAAAAAGCCCAAGTGTGCTTTGATCATGGCTGCCATGATAGGCCACCAGGGAGGGGAATTATGAAAAATGAGTTGATGACGGGAAATTCAAATAGCCCAACAGAACAATAAGGGGAGATTCCTCAATTTGGTGGGAGAAACAAAAGAATACCAATCGATCTAGGCCGCGTCTAGGGTGCACTGAAGCCAAGTATAAGGGGATGGAATGACAGATGATACAAGGTTCCAGAAGTGGTTAATGATCAGGAAATTTAAGAAGACGTGGGAAGCTGATTCACCCTACCCTTTGTAGAAATGACACCAGTGAGGGCCCATAAAGGATCACTTCATCAAGTTGTCCCTCATAGGAATTCTATTATGGAGGATGCACCACATTAAAATTCTAGATCTAGGAGGCGCCTTGAGTTTCCAGAGGTGTTTCCACCACTTTTGCAGCATGGGGAACTTACACGATTCCGCCAGAACAGTGTATCTAGCCTTTGGAGTGTATCTCCCTCATTTCGCCAATGCCCATATGATCTCGTCATCACCCCCTATCACCGTGATATGAGATTCTAGCAGAGCTTGTATGAAGTTCCTCGAGCGCTGCTGCAAAGGAGGGGGAATGTTGAGATGAAGGTCGGATTTCCAAGCCTGTTGAAGAAACGTGGTGTTGAAATCATCAACTATGTGTTCAAGGTGGGTGATATGCTGCTCCCTTAGGTACAATAAGAGTTTGGCCAGTAGTCTAAGCATATTGCCGCATCCAATCCACGGGTCAATACCAATGTGAACCTTGTTTCGATATTTTATTCTCCAAGTGATGCCCGCAGGAATGGGATCCAAAGCCTTCAGGACAGCCTTCTAGATAATCAAAATGCCTCTGCAGAGCCTAGCCAGTCTTCTAATCCATTCCAGAACACGAGTAGGGGCGATATATTTTGAGTAGGTTGTTCTTGTCCAAAGGTTGTCCAAGGCAACCAACTGCCAACCAAGTTTAGCAGTGAGGGCTGAGGAGAAATCATCAAGCTTTTTAAGTCCCTAGCCGCCCCATTTTTTAGAAAGAGTAAGGGCATCCCATTTTACCCAAGCAAAAATTCTTCCTGGCTGTGTGCCTCTCCATAAGATCTGCAACAAAGATTTTGTATTCTTGCCAGAATACCCATGGGAATCTAGGCAAGTGACAACCAATAAACCAGGGTTGCTTTAAGAAAACTCTTGATGAGATTCAAACGGCCTGCATGGGGCAAGAATCTTAAATACCAAGAATTTAGCCGCTTTTTAAACTTAGAAATAAGCCCAGTCCAGTCTGCAATCTTATAACCAATCGGCTTTAGCTTATATCCCAAGTATTTCAACCCTTCCTCTAGAGCCAACAAGGTAAAATTAAATCTTTGGAGCGCATAATGAATTTCATGCTGAGTGCAGGCCATAGCCGTCAATGAATATTTTCCTTCGTTGATTATCATACCAGTGGTCTATTGAAATAAAGAAAATATATCTCTGAATGAAGTTATATCCCCCACACTTCCGTTGAGGAAAATCAGTACATCATCCACGAAAAGTAAGAGAGTGATCATGCAATCCTCTGTGATCTTAATGCCATAAAATATGCCTCTCCGGTGCTCTTCCATAATTAACCGAGCTAGGCCTTCCATGATTAAGAGGAAAAGTAGAGGGGAGAGAGGACACCCCTATCTAAGGCCATGAGTTGACAATAAAAAAAGGGGAAGCACTCTCGTTGACTAGTACACTAAAATAAATGTTAGAAATACATCCCATGATCCATTTTATGGAAATGTAAGTGAAACCAAGGTGAGAAAGCAGCATTCTCAAATATAACCAGTTCACCCGATCAAAACCTTTAGATAAATCGACCTTCATGACCACACCTTTGCCCTTCCTGCTGTGAAGAGAGTGTAGAACCTCCTGAGCCATTCCAATCACTTCATGTATTTGTCTATCCTTCAGGAAAGAAAATTGTTCACGCAAGATATGTTTAGATAAAATGGGCTTCAGTCTCTTAGCAATAATCCTATATAGACAGTTACAAAGCGAAATAGGGTGAAAATCAGCGAAAGTGGATGGGTTGTCTGCCTTTGGGATCAGAGGAATTAAAGTGGATGAGATGACGACTTCCATCCAACCCGAGACCCTAGACTCCTCCACCACTCTGAGTAGATCCTGTCCAATTAGATAAAAAAAATCCAGGTGAAATTCGATGGTCCATCCATTAAGACCAAGGCTCTTGTCCTTGCTAAAACCCTTTAAGGTATCCTCGAGCTCCCCCATAGTAACCTCCTGAATCAAAAACTCCTCATCTTCCTGATCCACATAACGAGGGAAAAATTGTGCCACCCTGATAATCTCAGCTAAATTAATCGCTCATGGGTCCCTGTAGGCTTGTTTAAAATGGGAGGTAGCGAGAGCAGCGAGCTGGGGGAAAGTATGTGTTGTCCTTCCCTGATCATCTTGCATTTGCTAGATTGTATTGACAACTTTCCGCACGTTTGCAAATTTATGAAAGAATTTAGTATTTGCATCGCCTTCTTGAAAAGGGAAGTGATATGATTCTTGTGCTCCTGCTCCTTAATCTCCATTTGTCTTCTTTTTCTTTTAGGATTTTACCTCAAGCCAAGAAAAGGGAAGTGATATGATTCTTGTGCTCCTCAGAGCTGTAAAGACCCCCTTGTACTTTTTCAAATAACTCTAGGTCATTCTCAATTTGTTTCAATGCATGATCATCATGTAGTCTTTTTTGATGGGCCGAGCTTTTAGATAATTTCCTTAGCTCCATTAAGTTACATTCCTTAGAGTAATATATTGAAGGTATTTATATTATAAACCGAAGGGGCTAATACTAAAAACCCAAGGCATTGGCATTTTTGATATTATGGTTAACCATGGTTGACCATGGTTTATATTATTGATATTATGGTTGACCATTGTTGACCATGGTTGATTTTCATATTGACACAATATTTGTGACAATGTGACATTGGACCATGGTTGACCATGATTGATTTTCATATCAAGATAATCTTTGTCACAATACGACATTGGACCATGGATGATTTTCATATTGAGATAATATTTGTCATAATGCGAACCCAAGATATTAATATTAAAAACCCAAGGGAATAACATTAAACAAGAGGATGAATATTAAACTCTAAGAATATAAACCCTAAAATTAATAAACATAAGAGATTACTATTATAAACCCTATACATAATATTAAAACCTAGGAATGTAAAACCTATGATTATAATTATAAACCCAAGGAATTTATAGAATAAACCTAATGGATTATAAACCCAAAATATTTATATTAAACCCTAAGATAAATTATAAATGCTATGAATAATATTATACCCTATTAATATTAACCCTTAAATTAATAAACACAAAGGTTTGATATTATAAACCGATGACACTAATAAATGCAAGGGATTAATACTAAAAACCCAAAAACTCACACAATCTTTGTCACGATGCAATGGTTGACCATGATTGATTTTCATATTGAGAGAATATTTGCCACAATACAACATTGGACCATGGTTGACCATGATTGAATATTAAACCATAGGAACATAAACCCTAAAATTAATAAACAAAAAGATTAATATTGTACACCCTATGGTAAACCTAGGAATATAAACAGAGGGAATTTATATTATAAACCCAAGGAATTTACATTATAAACCCAATGGATTATAAACCAAAGAGATTTATATTAACCCCAAGGATTAATAGTATAAACATAGCAATAATATTATACCTTATGGATATGAACCCTTAGATTAATAAACCTGAGGGATTGATATTATAAACCATGGGGATTGATATTATTGATATTATGATTGACCATGGTTGATTTTCATATTGAGACAATCGTTGTCACAATGCGACATTGGATCATGGTTGACCATGATTTATTTTCATAGGGAAACACACTTTTTCAAAATATGACATTAACCATGCTTGACCATGGTTGATGATGGTTGACCGTAATTGATATATGCAGTTGTCCACATTTATTGGCATATGTCATAGTCTATTCGTTATATGTTTTATATGAATTTTGGGCATATTTTCCCATGTAATCTATCCAAAATCGAGCAAGGATTTGTTTTAGTTACTAATTTTGCACAAATCAAGTGAACCAAGACACACTCAATCCATATACGCTCTTAAAAGTTTATTTTAAACAACGTAGACTAAGTCTAACCAGAAAAAAAAAAAAAAGGCTCATGCCAAAAATTAAAAAGTATATAATTGTTAGACAAAGGTTTAGCATATCATGCATAGAGTGATATTTTTTACTAAGAATTTCTTTTATAGATAAAATTTTTTTGAAAAACCCTAAAATTTTAAAAATGTTGTTCATGTGAATTTGAATGAGTCTCATTTTTTTAAATGGCATTTCAAAATCAGCTTATTTTAGAGATCCGTTGACCCTAACCTTGAACTAATGGAGTTTTTAGAAAAAAATTCCACTTCTCAAAGGTAGATTGGAATTTATAAAGTAACTTGATATGTGGATTTTTCTGCTTTTATTAGCATATTTTCTGATAGAATTTGTCCAAAATTCAAGGGGGATTTGTTGGAATCACAACTTTAAGTTGTTAACTCTCCACAAGTCTAGTGCATTAGCTTTTTTTAGGGTGGTTAATCCATATATTCTCTCAAAAATCCATTTTAAACAACATAGATCAAAATTTGACTAAAACAATTTCAACTTATTGATGCAAAAAAACTCCAAAACTTATAATAGTTAGACAACTCCTTAGAATATCATGGATTTTTAATGGATGGAAGTATAACTATTATTTGTATCCCAATATCCACATATCGTACCTATATTTAAAGTTTTCATAAATTAAAATTTCTAATTTGAATAATATAGTTCATTTCAGCGTACACCATAAAGACAAGAATATGATTAACATCAAGTGGGTCTTAGTAAAAGGTTTAATGATGACAGATGATAAGGTAAGAAATAAGGCTATATTGGTGTGTAAAGGATATGTTCAAGTTGATGGAATGTTCTTGGAATTTTCATGCTTAAAAACTTAAAAGTTTATCAAATGGATTTCAAGCCAATTTTTCGTAAAGGAAATTTAGAAAAATAGGTAACTGTTAAGAAACCATAAGGATGCTAGCTACCAAAAAATGAAAATGAAAATTTGAATAGTCATTATTTTTAGGTATTCAAGTTTTGATGTAGTAAAGTCATATTCATGACCAAAACTAAATACAATAAGGAAATATTAATGAAATTTGGGATCAAAAAATGTGCACCTATCAGAACATCCATGGTCACTTGATGTAAGTTGAGAAAAGATGATGAATCCCCTTATGAAAATCAAATTATGTACATGCAAATGACTAACAATTTACTATATTTTATAAGAAACGACTCTAATTCAACAACATATATAGATGTGGATTTTGTGGGAAGTTTAGATGACAAGAAAATTACAAGTGGAGGATCAATATTTCTTGAAAAGTGTCTAGTATCATGGTTTAGAAAGAAGCAAACACCAACCTCTATTTTCGGAGCTAACGTTAAGATACATTGCAATCGAAACACGTTGTACTCAATTTATTTGGATGAAGTGACTCTAAAGGATATCATGGAGGAATTGAATTAGCCAATATCAATCATCTATGATAAGGCATGTATAACAACAACTAATTCCATATCATATACATCATAATTTCTGTCATGATTCCTCAAGTTCCTTGATGTATATGTT
>APFE031049999.1:11482-30402 GCA_000404065.3 Pinus taeda
ATCAATATAGCATATAATATTATTAAACCAAAATTAATAATACAAAAAATAATTGTGAAAATAATCTAATCCCAAGCATTAGCTCAATTGGTTGAGTCCCCGATGTTAAAGCACCTTTGTTATTGAGAGGTCATGGTTCAATTCTCTCGACACTCTCAAGATCAAAATCTGTTGTTGCACTCACAAAAAGTGATCCCTTTGAGTGGATCTACCTAATACAAATATTTCATGAACATAACTCTGTAAAGTCCATAAACTACATTTAAACAAAAAAGCAAAAAATAATATAATTGATTTTATTAATAATAATTTCTCACCAAAATATTTAAAATTATTCTACATTTTCATAATTAAAACACATTAACATATTCCAACTCCATTATAAATTGATAATTATTTAATATATTAAATACCATACAACATTTTTTAAACCATACACATTTTTTTTATCATTTTTAAAAAATTTAAATTTGTTGTACAACTCTCTACTCCATATAACAACTTTTCAAATTACTTAACATTTATTTGTCACACTCAAACAAATATATTTGAACTATATATTTGTCACCGTTATGTGTTTGAACTATATATTTGTCACCATTATGTTTGTGAGAAGGTTTGAACCCATACCAAAGAAAATTCGGTTAGTACAACCACCCAATAATAATAACTCACAAAGGTGGGTTAGCACAACAACCCAAACACGAGACTCTTAATTCTATGTTTCTATTACGTCATTTAAATGTATTTGGACATGTGCGGATATAGTAATTTAAATATTTTATTTGTAAGGGTTTTGAATTGTTGTCTTTTATCTTCTTGTCATTGTCAAAATGGGTAAGTTTGTTAATGATGTGCTGGTGGGAAGGTATAACAACTAAATAACTAAAATAAAATTAATATTTTTATTAGGGCATCACCAGGGGCAGGGGTAGGGTAGGAGTTGTGGAGGTGAGATTTTTATATTATTCGTTGTTATAATTTTTTTAATAATTTAATTTTTAATTGATAACAAAGATAATTATTATAAGTAGCATTTTGTTAATGGGAGGTTACGGGGTCAATTTTTCTCAACGTTTTTGTGGTTAGGCTCTGCTAATAAGTTGATGGGTTGTGATCTTTTCGGGTGGATCTGTCTGGACATTTCCTCGGAAAAAATAAAATGAAATAGAATAAAGATAATTATTATTAATTATTCTTTTCATAATTAGGTCGAGCTTAGGTTAGGGCTAGTCTCAATGTGGGTTGGAAAAATGATTCACTCACCAATGGGATGTTATCTCTAGGATTGTGCAAAGCTCGATTGAGCTTGGATGCCCCTTGGGATAATTTAATTCCCCTCAAAAGGTGGCTTCCATCTTCGACCCCTCCTAGTGAGGTTGGAACCTAAAACTTGGTGGGAACCTAACCCCATACAAACTAACTAGTTTATACCTGATGGGTAAGTATTGTTAGATATTATTTATGAATTTGGGTTTTCTCATCATTATTATTTAAGGAAAATCAAGACATGATGTGAATTGTTAGTCATTCTTAAGGGGGAACTTCTTTTCTTACTAAAGGCTTCTAAGTCTATGTTTAAAAAACACTCATTCTTAGCCAATTAAAAGTAGTTTTAGGTCTTCATCCAAAACCAAAAGATGATTTTGGACAATATTTGCAATAAAGCCAATGACCTTTATTGAATATCTGTTGGAATTCTAGTGACTTTTATAAGCATTAGTAAAACTATTCCAATAAGGTCATGTATTTTGTGATAACATTTAGCCTTAATCTTATATGTAAAATCAAATAGGATCTCTAATAATTACAATTTAATCTTTGCCTCATAAATACTTTTAATTGAATATATATTAATATAAAACTTATTATTATCATTTTGAGTATATATAAAAAAATTTATAGAGAATTTTATTTTATTATAAAGGTTGAGGCCCAAGCACACAAGAGTTATAGAGAGAAGGTTTGCATATCAAAAGGGGAGACTTCAATTTCCTAACTAGTACCATGATACTTGAATACATAAGGAAGAGATATTTTTGAGTCAAAAAGAGTCGAAATTCATCAAACTAACTAGTCATATATGGACTAAAGCGTCTTTATAGCCATGAGAAACACAATATGAAGCCCTTGTCATATATGTTCCTAATAAAAATGTATGCAGAGAATAATTGATTACTTGAATTGTGGGCACTAAGGAATTGGCAAGTTTTGGGTAGATGTGGGTTGGTCTTTGAGTGTTTGAGGCAATCCTAAAGAAATTGGAGAGCCAAAGAGGGGATCATTTGCAGTAGAAGCTTGCTAGACTGAAGAGGATAACATTATTGCTTCCAATAAATTAGCATGTTGCTTCAAGTGGAGATGTGCAAATATACAAATTTCTTCATTAAGGCTTCCCACACCATCTTCCACCTCTAAAGCCTCGATCCTCTAAGAAATTGATGCAAGTTTGGAGTGGATTTCTTCTAAGGTGTCACCATGTTATCGAAGTTGAGAATGGGTGTGTCAAAGCTCATTAAAATCCATTGGTTCTAACCAATGCAGTTGAAAAAATAGTGATAGTATAGAGGGAATTGGGGCTTAAAGCCCATTGGAAGCAAAAAACATAGTAGTTGGCATTAGCTTGAGAAAGGGTTTGAGTACAGAACCATCAACCTACAAGAAAAATAAACATTGTCAGGGGACAATTTTGGGAGAATCTCGCCTATGTTGTGCATGACAAGGCAGGGTACTTTATTTCCCATGGTGTTGTGGGAGAATTTCATGAGTGCCAAGGGAGTGGGGGTGTTATATAGGTGTGTTGTTAGGTGTGCCTCCTATGCGAACTCAATACATTTTGTTTCCTTTTGATTGATCCTTTTTGGATGACACTTATGGTCATAATCATGTCATGGAATTGGGATGATGCCAAATTGGGCATTAAAAAGAAAGGACCCTTTTGCTCCAAGGTGTATAGCTACATTGTCTTGAGAGTCCACCAAATTGTTGATTTTTCTTTGAATATGGAACCATTTTATACAACACTCCATCGAAGTGGATAAGTATCTAATTCAGGTGAGGATAGCCTCCATTCAGAGGTCTTTAGCATGGTTCTTTTTTGTGTATGGTAAATGAGGATTGACAAATCGCCAAAGACAATGATATGGTGAGTTTGAAAAGTGTGAGAGATAAATATGTGAAAATAGAGAGCATAGGATTTATCAAGATTGTTAGACATGACCCCTAATTTCCAAGAAAACTTTCCTTCTAAATTTCATCCTAGGTGAAAGACTGCCCCTGCCCCTGCCCCTCCCCTTCTTTTGAGAATAAATGTTATTATAATAATAAAACTTCCAAATCGAATAGAATATAATTATAGATTAAATGAATTTAAAATTTTGGTTAGAACATTAGACATCTACTGGCACCTAAATTTTCTCTTGGTAAGAGTGCTTGTAGATCAAAATGAGCTCAAGGGCAATACCATTTTTCTTATGAATCATATCCAATGACTTATGTTGTCCATGGATTGTAGGCTTGCAATAACTAAATGAAAAATGGGACCTCCTCCTAATCCTGGCTACTCCCTTGGTAGCAACAAGGAGCCCATCCATGTTAAAGCTATTGATTCAGAAAAATATGCATGCATGCATATCTGTCACTCTACTTTTAGTTTTCTTTTATGTTCTCTTGTTTTATCTTTATGTAGAAGACCAACCATTATGCCCAAATAGATAATTCCCTTGTTTTGTATTTAGAAGCCAAAAACTACCTTTTCTCTTTTAATATTTTGAAACAATTGAAGTTTTGTGTTTGGTTTAGTTTCCCTAATGGTAGGCCAACACAGACTTCCTATGCAATACAAAACATTACCTCACCCCTAAAAAAAGGGTTTAAAAAAAGTTATAATAATGTATTGTTATAAGTGTTAATGTATATAATTAAAAATAAATATAATATTATTCTAAAATGTTAAATAATGTGATTTGTGTGTGTGTCAATTGGATTTATCTTTGAGGTTTCTCTAATGGTGGCCAAAAACTTTCTATAACTTTTGGAATGGTAATTATATTATATCAATGCAATACATAAACTTACTCCCCCCTAAAAGGGAGTTAAAAATAATAAATAGAAAAGGTTATAATATTTATGTTTAATGTTAAGTATTAATTAAACAATATTTTATTGATCTAAATAATTGTGTGTGGATATGTGTGTGTGTCAATTGGGTTAATTTTCTGATAGTTGGGAAGAGTGGTTTTTAACCCCACCTAGGTTAAATTCTTGTGAGTAACATGATGATGAGAATATTGTTGTAAATGGTTTATGTACCTATGAATATTGTTGTATTGACCCTCACTCTCATCCTCGGGCTAAAGAGAGAGAATGATTTCTCACACACATGCACATATATAACCAACTTCTTCTTTTTAAGCAACATATTTATTTTTGTGGTTCTTAAACATTTTGAATGTAGATATAAAAAAGAATAAAATGAAATATTAATCATTAAAATAATAATAATCATTAGAATTTAATTAAAAGTGGAAAAATGTAATATTTTTATATATGTGATCACTATGTTAACTTTATGGACATTAATGTTGAATGCATTATTATTATTATTATTATTATTATTATTATAGATATATATTGTCATTTTGAGATGGAAAAGCAAATAATAAGGATAATAATCTAATTTTAAGGGTACAGGACCAGGGACCCACATATGTTCAACAATTTAACAGCTAAAGTCTATGAAGGCATACATCAACGAGTGTTTAGCTCGAGTGGTAGGGATGGTATTTTCTCTTCATGGGATCAAGTCCCCAGAGACATGGCCCGTCATAGCAAGATTGGAAAGATAGGCATCTTGTTGGAGTCTGGGATCCCGACTCTAGTACTGGTGGTCTTCGGATGTCTCAGTCTTAGGCTAAACTATGAGTTTCTGATATATGTGGCTTGTGGGTTGTTGCATATATCTGGGGAGGTTGTTATTTCCTCATTATATGTATTTTTTTGTTTTAAAAAAAGTCTATGAGGACATACATACCCTACCCCCTTTGGTTTTGAACCTATAACATTTTAGGAGGAAATACATAATAATAATAATAATAAGGATAAAAATTGCATAAGAAAAAAAACTATTATATATGATATTTTTATATATACTAAAAATATGTTAACTATCTTGATTTAGTGGATAGTTAAATTGTTATTATTAAGATAAGGTTAAGCTTTTGACATGTTTCTAAATTGTGCATTACATAAATAACAACTATTTTGATGATAATTAAATCTTTTACAATGTGAGAAAACTATTTTTGATCACCACACTATCTAATAGAGTTCGTTACTCTTAAGGAATGATTTGGTTGATTCGACATTTCCTACTAAGGCATAATGCCTAAGGAGGTCGTGAGATCCATTCCCAATCATCCAACAAGGTTACCATCCATTTTTGTGATTGGAAATTAATATCATCTTCCATCCAGGAATGCAATGATCATTCAAGGCATCTACAATTTGGTTATATTTTCTAATACATATTAAACATTTGCCTTGTAAAAAATTGAGTAAGATTTGAATTTTCAACCTAAAAGGTGAATCTTACAAAATTACGAAGAATGACATAATTTCACCTGTGTTAACAGATTTGTCATCATAAAACTTAAAGCTTACAATTGGATGTGAAAACTTTTGAAACATTTAACAAAATTTCATATATGCAAAAAGAAAATGTTGCAAGAAAAAATTAAGAGTGTACACACCACATATGAAAGGGCTTGATCATTATAAAAACAAGCAACTGAATATGAAAACTTTTAAATCATTTAACAAAACTTCATATATGAAAAAAGAAAATGTTGCAAGAAAATTTTAAGAGTGTACATGCCACATATGAAAGGGCTTGAGCATTATAAAAACAAATAATTGTTATATCTAAGAAAGAGAATTTTGCAAATCATATCAAAATACTAAATTATATCATCGCTCACAACACTAGGTAGAACATAAATTAGATTTGAAAGTCAAATTAGTATATTAAATTAATTTAACAGTAACTTAGTTATAAACGAAAATTAGATAAATATACTTAAATGTAGAAACAATCACATATTTTTCTATCATAAAAGAAAAAAAGGTTACATAAATTAAAATTGGCTTCTCCCAAATTCACAATGCAAAATCAATTAGCTTCTCATAATCTCATAAAGAAAAATCTTTAACTAAAATTTCCCGATGACCACATAACACTTGTCTTTACTCTAACTATTATATATAGAAGTAATGCATCCCTCCTTCCCTTTTTTAAAATAAGAGAGAAGCATTACAAGTTAAAATCCTAGATAAGAAACACTTAAGATAATGGTTCCATAAGCAAAGTGCTCCACTTTCATAAGGTTAATTTATCTAGACTAATTGATGTACTTTAACATATTCTAAGAGTAGGTGGTTGCAAGGTGACACATGTTAAACATGCTCATCCAAGTAACTAACTCAATTAGTGTGCCTTACAATGCAAGCACCCCCTATGTAACACCATATATTTTTATGCAACAACTTAAGAAGCGTGCTCTCCAACCCAAGCAACTCCAAATGTAATAAATAAATAAATGAATTGAAATGAGACAATTCACACTAAGGAAACACTCTCCCACTGAAGTTTTCATCTCACAATAAAAATCAAACATTATCCCAAAAACAAGTAAACTAGCACTCTCTCTTTGCAAGCAAGGTGTTCTCAATCACACCAAGCTCCTCCCTTAGCATCCCAAACATCCCATTTTCAAGACTTCATTAGAATGTTGGCCACCTCAAAAGTTGAGGGAATATTAAACAAGACCATTACTCCCTTCTTAATTGATATCTAAAGTGCCATGGATATCCCACTAGAACAATTAATCACGATGTGTCTCACAATTTTCTACAAGCTATATTTTGTGCATTGTTTTACTTAAGATCAAGATTTGATATTACTATCTTGGTGCATAAAACATTGTAATAACCTAGAAAACTAATAGAATATCATCCACACAACAAACATAATATGTACCTTGATAAACTCAAATGGGAAAACCTATCTAGAAGGTGAGGACTATGCAAATGCATATACAAATAAAAGTGAACCCACTATGCAGTTGCAATTGATATTGTAGCATGCATGGCCACAATGGGGTCTCTCAATTCTTCCATTATACTCCAATATACCACTCACTTATTCTAATCGATTGTGGAACATTAATCAACAACTCCAACTGACTAACTCCACATGTGTGAGAAATTATAGTGGATGGGCATCCACTCAGTACCATGGTGGTCAACAACATGAGTCAACTCAACCTATGGGAGGCATAACTTGTCATATTAAATCCAATTAAGGTGATCTTTACAACATTGAAAATCTCTCGATGTGTTGAATAATGTTGAGAGTTTGGAGACTTAAATGTGCACACCCTACAAATTGTCATTTAGTGCCCCAAATGGGCTTTGAAATTTTTAGGACACCAAATCACAAAAATAAGACCTTCCCTTGAAATGGGCCCTACATATCAATAAATCCAATGTTTCCACTTATAAAGTACAAAAATTGAGACAAATTATATAATGATCTATTTTGGATCATACTTCCCCATTGTGGGAGGCTTTTGGTTCCCAAAAACTTATACTAAAACAATAATTGATACAACTTGTTAATAGATGAATAAAATAAGTTTTATGCCATTGTATCAATGACTCCATTAAAAAGCAACACATGGTTGTGCATCTATATTACCAACAATTCTACGGTTTTTTTAGTAAACTCAATGGAGTAGATGTTAGTAGCAAGTCAAATGTAATAATATAATAATTGAAGGTTGGGACTTCCTTGAAGTAGAGGACCTTTAGTTTACATTTGGCTATCCAAACCACATGTTTATGGCCTTGAGTTAGATATTGTTACATGTACTTGAGATATTTTGCATTTTTTAATAATACATATAACCATAAAAAATAACTACCTAAGAATATTATAAACTACAATTGTGTATGCATTTCCTTAAGAATAAGGTATCCCTTTGTTGAAAACAACTTTATGGGAGAAAATTGATTATGAGGAGTCAATAAATTATCCATAAACCCACATGAGAGAAGGGCAGTATTTTCCACATTAGGAGGTCAAGTGCCTAGTGAAAAAACTTGTTTTCTATATTGTGGCGATATCCAATTCACAAAAAAATAAAAACTTTAGGTTTAGGGGAAAAGGTGGTTAATTTGTTTCAAGAGGAGGTGTGGGCCATGTTTGATCCATTGAATGCATTAGTATAAAGTACTAAAACCCTTGGTATAAATCCATTCAATGATGATATTAGGGGAAGGCCCAAGAGGAAAATTACAAGGCAAGAATTAATGAATGACAAATTTGGTTAGAGAATAGTTCTATTGTCATTGAAGCTAATCCAAACCTAATTATGGTGAAAGAGAAGTTAAGATCAGAAAGCTTGGAGGACCTAGTAAGAATAAAATTACATAATTAAGGGGCTCAAGGTTCGTATGGAGAAGCTTGGATCAAGAAGAATTATGTGGTAGTAATGGAGGCTTAGATAACAAATTACAGGACGAGAGAAAAAAAGGGGGAAGAAAGGAAATGAGATGTGTGAAGAGAAAACAAAGTTGGGTGAAAGCAGTGGTTGGAGGAATTTATGGAATATAATGGAAAAATGCTAACTAACAAATTTTGCAAGAGGCATGTTTCCAAGAGAATCTCAGACTAATAGCTCCAAAGGGTTTGGTTTCCATTTTCAGGTTATGTTGTGTGGTTCCCTTTTGTTGTGTGTGGATGGTTGGGATTTTATTTCCAATCTAAATAGGATGCAGTTCTAAAGGGATGATGGTTATAGGGGTGATGAGATTATCACTGCATAAGTGGTCAGTTTGTTTTGAGCCTTACCTAAGATAACAAGCATCTAGAAAGCAACTGGTGTGGGTAAAGTTCCTAAGACTACCTACAGAGCTTTTAAATGATAAGATAGTAAGAAGTTGAAGATGGCCTTAGAAGAATGATAGGAACTAATGAGTCATAGAACAACAATTTTTACATATTGATAGAATTAATATTATTAGAGCTATATTTAAGGAAGGGTTATCACAATGTATCAAAATAGTGATAAGGAAGATTATTCATAACCAAACAATGGATTATATTAAGAATCCACTTGGAAAAGCATATTGGCATCCATGCATTTAAGCATTGGAGGATTCTACACAACCTTGTATTCAAAAGGTATGGCAAAGGAAGCTAGTGCAAAGCTCTAAAGGTAAAATTAAAAGAAGGAAGTAACTCTCAAATGGAAAGGAATAAAAAAGGAATGCATAGAATGTAGTAGACCCACTTTGAATCAAAGAGTCTTCAAGAAAAAGTTCTAAAGTGGGAGAAACTGAGATTCTTGAGGAGTTAGAAGAAGATTTAGACATGAAGTCTTAAAAATATTATGGATGGATACCTAATGAAAAATAGCTTGAGCCAAGAACAAAACCTTTGGAGGCTAAAATTCTAGAAGGAAACGATGCAAGTGATACGTCACCTCATATTTTAGGAAATTCCATCATTTTAAAAGATGAATATTTTCAATTTAAGGACAATGAGGTGTGGTTGGCCCCTATGTGGCAGAACAAAAAGCCCTTAAGGGTTTTGATGGGGAAGGGGGTTGATGTTGACTTCAACAGGGGGAAAGGTATTACCTTAATTGCCACAATGGAAGAAAAAACTCCCTTCACTCCCCAAGGGTTATATGACAAGCGAAGGACACTTTGATCATCTTTTGAGTCCATATGAATCTATATAGAAGAAGCGAGTATTATGAGGAATGGGAAGGGAAACAAAGCCAAAGATGAAGAAGAAATTGAAGGGGGTTTGGACCTAGATCCACTGAGGTTCTTATGATCATTAAGTGTTGGAAGCAAATCCTATCTTGAACATGCAAAAGAAAAATCCCTAAAAAGGGAACACAAATCCATTAAAGGGGTCCTTAAAGTAGGACATGCCTTCGGTGGGAGTAAAAAAATATTGTATTATTAATCAATATAAAAGGATTTGAAAACCCCTCTAAAATATTGGACTTGGAAAGACTAGTTGAATTGCATAGATCATATCTGATACTATTATAAGAAAACATTGGTGAAGGTCAAAATTTAATAGGTTTATTGGAGAAAATTATTTAGAAATGGATTTTTCTAGCTTTAGATGTAATAGGTAATTAGGGATGACTCCAATAAGGTGAATAAATCCTATCTCATTACTAAACTATTCTTTAATTGTATTAGATAATTGGAAAACAATTATTTCAAGATATGGGGTAGAAGATCCGTGTGATCCATTGTTAAGGTTCATATAATGAAAGGAAACACTTCTGGGAGGATTTATTTTCTTTTTAATGTATCAAAGATGAAAATTTGATTATTGGGGGAGACTTAAACATCATCCTTAACATATTTGAAGTATGGGGCACATCAGGAGGTTGGATAATTTGGAAATATTTTTTAGATGTAAGATAAAAGAGGCAAGTTATGTAGATGTAAAACCAATAAAATCTCACCTTTCTTGGAGGAATAAATGGTAATTGACTTATTTTTGGTAACCAAAAATTTAATGAGTGATGTAGATAAGGTGAGGTTTTGGATGGAGGTTAGAGGGGTTTTGAGTCAAGTTCCCATCTTACCCATATAGAGAAACAAGATCATAAGCCGACCAACCCATTCTAGTTTAGCTCGGTCTAGATAGAGGATAAGGTATTTCTAGAGATGTTAAAAGATAATTGGGTTGGTTATGATAAGAACTCGAGGGACTTGACAAGTTATCGGTTTGCAAAAGCTTTAAACAAGGTAAAAAGGTAAGTTTTAGCTTGTGCATCCATTAAATACAAAAAATATAGATAAGATCCTAAAATAAGTAGAAGGAAATCTTGCTTGTATATATGGTGGGATTCTTTGATGAGGAAGGAAAAATGAGGATAAGTTTAGAAAAAAATAAAGAAAAAATATTTGAATAGAAAGAAGGAGAGTGGATAATAAAGAGTAAGGCAATCTAGCTAGAAAAGGAAGATAGAAATACAAATATTTTTTCAACTTTGCAAAGGCAGAGTAATTGTTATTTGAGAAATGGAGAGTAACTATGCAAATCCAAACTTAGCCCACATAGTAGAAATTTTGAAAATAAGTTTGAGTTTCTAATGGGAGACACATACATAATTATATTAAAGCAACACAAAAGGGCTTGCACTCGATAAAAATAAATAAAACTCCAACAATAGTCATAAAACTTGACTTGTCAAAGGCATACAATATGTAACACCCCAACTAGAAATCTAATTATAGGCATTGAATAGAATTTAAAAGTTGAAATTGATGACTTTTAATTGCTAACAATAGAAGGAATTGAATTAGTAATTGGATATTTCACATGAGAAGTGATTGGGAGGAATCTTACCTAGGAGATAAAGCAATTATCTTACTTACATTTTTGTGAGCATTGGACCATCATGTACCAAAATTTGATCTTACTAACCACAAATCAACATGTGGAGGATGTCTCTCCGCCCAACCAACCTCTTTGCCAATGCTTATTCCTTACTTCCAAATAATTCTCTAAAGAAAAGGGTGTCTCACATCTTTCTCCTCATTCATTAAATAGAATGCTTTTATCCATCGGTGCAAGGGGAAGCTCCATGCACGAGATCCACTTGTCATCATGCATTTTATTTTTATCTTAACATTGTCTTAAATCAACCTTTTTATAAATTATATTTACTCTTTTTTTTCTTTTATTAATAAAGCAATTACTTTTATTTATTTTTTATGATCCTTTATTTTATTTATTTATTATGATCCTTTTTATTTCCTTTTCCTGCACCCAGTGTTCAATGTGGACCGCCTTTGACCATACTTTACACCATTACTGGACATATCAGACATTGCAGAACAACTCACATCAACATAGTTAAACCCAATCTACATGGAACAAACCACAACTGATCGAATCATGGACACACAGATCAATAACACTTGCCAGTAGAATATCCAACTGTATCGGGTTGTAAAAGTTGGCCAACTCCTACACCAAGGCAAGTGGCTCACCAAGGATCAAGTTCAGCAGAAGTTTCCCCATCTCATGGAGGCACTCAACACAATGGGGACCATTGCTTCCTAAGGGGGGAGGACTGATCCAAGTGGATATTGGTGGCCACTTGCCTATTCCACTTAGACCCCCACCATTGTTTCTTTTCGGTTTCCTTAATTGTAGCATAACTTACTATTTTTGTCAGTTTTTCGATCTTAAACTTCTGGAGTCATTTTGAGGGACTAAAAGATGATTTTAGGGAAAGCAGAGAGATTTAAAAGACTCCCAAACCAGCCCACCATATTTTCTTTGGCCTCCTCTTTAAGATCTTTTAAATGAGGTATTATGATAGCCAAACGGAGATCGTATGCCAAAGTTACGGCCTTCGAGAATTTGATGCACCAATTTACCCAAACAAGGCCCATAGTTTTGGCGCTTCATCTCCTAGGGTTAGGTTTTTGGATGTTTAGAATTTTCCATTGTTTCTCAATAATAAATAGGCCTTTGAGCCTCATTGTAACATATTTCCGAGGCATGTATCTGCCACATCTCTTCTCAGAGATAAGCTACCATCGCCCGAGCTAGTTTATTTCCATTTTTGTATGTAAGCACATTTCATTTCTTTGATATTAATGAAATGAAGTTTTATTTCTACTGCCTCTTTGTGTTTATGTGTATATATATATTTTGTTGTGTTCCTGCATAAGTCTGGATCAGTTACAAAGATACATTAATGGATTGAAACCTTCTACCTATAGCTTTTTATTTATATGTAAAATCAAAGGAAATGTTACATATTTAGCCCAAAGTACTTTCAAAACCCAACCCTTAAACCCAAAGATCTTCCTCCCATAGCTCCCTTTCCTCACTATAGCCTTAGTTTAGTTATGACATGCCTTCAAAAATTTACCATGTTTTCAAAGTCCTATGTGCAAATTACCTTAGACAATCAACATCCAAGTAGTCTATTGTGTCAATCACATACTTAGAGAAATCACAAAACTCTTTGTCCACTCTTGTATGAATGACTCCTTGAATAAATTTCCACAATGTAGGAATCCTCTTTATATATTTGATTTTGTCTTATTGCTTCCTTATTGTAAGGTGTTTACAATTCACATAAATGTCCAAAGTGGACCCAATGTGCAATCCACTAAACCATCTACCAAGTCCTGCAACCCTTAGGTTTCCACATCCTTTTGACCATGTTCCCTTTCCCAAGACATCCAAACTATTTAATGCATCCAAGGATCCAATTTCCTTTATTGAATTACATCTAAGGCACTTCATGTACTTCCTTCTATTGCACATTACATTAGGCAACTTTTGTTGTGTGCCCATTTGGGTATGCTTTTCCAATGCACAACACTACCTAAGCCATTCTCATCAAAACTTGAAACCTACCATCACAATTGATTGAAACATACCAATAACTATCTCAATGAATAATGAAGATACCCATTTCCAACTCCAAAGTGTAACATCCCCGAGTTAAAAATCCATGTAATAAAAGTTAATAAAGGAAAATTAAGACTAAGGTCATGGGACACGTATTCCAAGGTGAATGTTGGACAAAACATCCTAGTGGGTGTTATTTTGGTTTATTATGGCTAAGAGGTAATTGGAAAAGGAAATGGCAAAGGATTTGGAAAGACAAGAGGCACTAATTGACATTTTATTTGTGAAAATAAAGGAAATAGGGAGAAAAGGAAGGTGAAAGCTCACAGGTTGCATGCGAGGAGAAAAATGAAGCAAAATAATAGAATTTGAAGAAAATAGAGGCCTCATTGATTAAAAGGCTTATGAGGATTATTTCACAACTTTTTTTTATTTTTAGCTTGGAGTTCTCTCTCTATTCTCCCTCTCTCCCTCACTCTTGCACACTTAGAGCATTCTTGGAGCACTCTAGCATTGGAGAAAGGAAAGGAAAGGAAAGCAAAGATCAAGCAAGGAAAATTGGATCAAGCAGCTACAACGAGATTACTTGCAAGTATCGAGTTGCATGTATTATTTCCTTACTATTTTTGGCATGCATGGTATATGCATGTGTGTATTTGATTCTCTCGTTGTCATTGGAATGGGTTTTCCCAGGTGTGATAGTGGTTTTCAACCTTTCCTTTCCATTTATGGATAGCCATGGTGTGATTGGTTTCTTTCATTTGGTTGAGCTGGATTGTCGGATGGTTTCGAAACTGAGTGAGGTAGTCTTAGGAAAATTCCCAAAGGCCGAGAAATCCTTGGACCAGTAAAGATGGGATATGCGATAAAGCTAGAAGGTGGAGACAAGAAAATTCCTCATGATTTAGGTGTAGATATCTGGAGCCATCCATGCTTGTATATGCCTGGTGATCCCTAGACCGGTATATGGTGGGATTGCAGTAAAGCTTGGTAGTGCATGTTTATGGTTTATCGTAGGAATCCTTGACCAGTAATGGTGGGATTGTGGTAAAGCATGGTTGTATAGATGAGGGTTTGGGCATAGGAATCCTTGACTGGTATATGTTGGGATTGCAGTAAAGCCTTAGGAAGGCCTAGTTGTTTGGTTGTGGATCCCACATTCATGCTTGGAATATGGTACGAGAGTGATTACCTGAAAGAAATATTTGGTTCATATCAATCTATGGTCGGGTGGTACGTGGAAGTCCTGACTTGGTTGGTTTTTTCATATGTTAATAAGGCCTCCTCTCCCTTGTATTTCATAAGTAAATGTATTTTTTATTATGTGGCTTTGATGATTGTTCTATCATTGTTTTTATTATGGTTATATGTTGCTTATAAGCATGGTTTTATGAGAGACTTGAGTTATGGCTCTCATCATGTTTTGATTGGAAAATGAAATGTTAATGAATGTATGAATTAATAGATGATAATGCATCTATTATATGAGAGCCTCAAACCTTCTTGATGATTCTCAGATAACTATGAGACCCCTATGCTCAGATGTGTATTTATGACCTATACATTACATGTTCATGATGTCTTTGACAAAATTTTGGTCATGAATAGGCATGGTTATGTCAAGTTATTTTCTAATTTTTGTGTGAAAGGCTTTTTCCCTATGTCATTTATCATTCTTGCAATTTTTATGAAGTTTTGGGCAGTGGTCTGGAGACTAGCCTGAAAAATTTGCTTAAATATCACAGTCACTGGCATAGAACTAGGTGAAAAAGTCTGCAATTCCTTGGAGGCCTTGTTGTGGGAGAAAATGGATGGTTACAATCACATATAGGGATTTTCATGGGATTAATTGGGGGGTTATTTCAATTAAAGTTAACTCGGGGTTTGGGCACCTGGAGTGGTCGGTTAGCCTCTTGGGGTCATGTAGCTCTTGAGGAAGATCATTGTGGCTTTGGTTTGTCGATTCCACTTCCTTAACTATACTTGGGGGTTGGATCGTATCATAGTAACTCTTCGTCACATGTTTACCCTAGTAGGATGGTTAACTTGGGTAAATGTGGGAGTAGAGTGTTACACAATGTAAGGGCATTACATACTCCACCACTTAAAGTTGTTTTCGTCCCTAGCAACATCTTGAAGAACTTGTTGTCCTCCAAAGTTAGATGTTTAGACTTATACATCCATCGACGACTAACTCCTTCAATTACCAGTGTACTTTTTAATGATTTAAATTTTATAACTAAATATATTATTATATGATACTATTTAAAATTGAAAAAATCATTCATATATTAGTACAATAGTATTATTCAATAAAAAAAAACATATAATTTACTATTTTAAATTTGTAAATTTTTAGAAAATATTTATTAAACTCAGTCACACTTTATGTAAAAAACTATGTGAAATTTTTTTAAAAATAAAAAGAGATACTATATATAGTATATATATATTTATTATATTATATATATATATATATTAAAATTGGCAATAAATAGTCAATTGGTGAATCTTCACCATTTAAAAATATTATGTCAAGCACTTCACAATGTCACTGCCAAAATCACTATGCAACTAGCCACTACTCAAACTTCCTTTGAACCAAAAGTGTTTTACGCAATTATACCATACACTACTTCTTGGATTTCCATGCTACTATTGTTTCCTACCGTTACCACTACAATGCGACCTTCACTAAGAAGACCATTCAATTATCCAATGTTATTGTTGTTGCTGTAAACCAAATGCCCAACGTTATTGTTGTTGCATCCTACTGCTTCTACATCTCAACCTTCACTAAGAAGATTATAATTGCCTCACCAAAACTATATTCACATTAGTACTTTAACACACTCTATCATGCTTTCGTACACTAAGGTCCCTCATACATTGAACTAATTGGGTAGCTAATCCAATTATCACATCCAATCCATGAGAATGCACTTATTTCTTCCCAAAACAATGAATTCCTTGTCGACTTTAATTTGAACATACAACCCTATTGAACAATAGTTAATACTCTTATTGAGCGTAGCACCTTCTTATAGGTGCTATAAGAACCATTACCTACTTCTAGGTAGTGAGGTACCTTGTGATATCTAATTAATAAAAAGAAATTGGTATGTGGTTACTAAGGCCACCTCCAACAACTACTTCAATAACCTATCCGAGTTCCCCTAAGTTACATGAATCTATTAAAATGTCATCACACTTCTAACTCAAATACATAAAAAAAAAACGGTACATTTGAACTATTTATGTTATTGCTCACACACACACACATATATATTCCTATTTTAATATATAATCAACAAACCACAGTTGTTTACTAGAGATGTATTCCTTCATTATTATGATTTGCAACTACAACCCATCATTGGATGTGTAAGTGCCCCCACTCATTTCCTTGCTTTGGGCTCTTAATTCTTGCCTTTTCTTTTGGTTATCTCTAGTGTTGGAATAGCAATTCCAATTTGGATATTGGAACAATGCAAAGTAGTGTCAAAGCATTAGTTGATTTTTCATTATTTTTGTATGTTTCCTCTTATTTTATAAAATAAAGAAAAATATGAAGGGATATCTTAGTGTATGTCCAATTAAAAGTTGCAAGGAAGCTTTAGAGATTTTGTTGAATAAATCAAGGAGTTGATGCAAATACCATAATCATGATGTAGATATATAGGAATAGGATATAAACGTTTTGGGAATGAAAGGTGATGCCCCTCCAAGCAATGAATACATGGAACCACTACAATTACTTAAAGGACTTTCATGGAGAAGTGGAAGTGCATACATGGCTAAGAAATATTAAATTGGCATTAAAGGTGAAACACATGAATGACCAAAAGGGTAAGTTTAATGTGGTAGTACGACACTTAGATGGGCATCTCCTACATGGATGAGAGCTAGATTTATAAAAAACCTTGATGCAATTTTAGTGATTTTGTATATGCATTAACTCAAAGAAAAGATCATAAGTAGGGCGATCCTTGTGATGATAATCTCATTCACTTTTTCTAGAAAGACCTAGGTATTGAAGAATACCTTGAGAATTATCAAGTCCTTGAATCCAAGGCCAACTTATTTTTAAATGTGGTGCAATAAATATGTGTTTCATAATTGTAGACAAAAGTCTAGACTTAAGGAAGCAGATGTTTGGACCTAACTCTTTTGAAGAATCCAATACTATGTTAAAATACTTGAGATTCATGTTGGACCTATTAAGAGAGGAAAATGATAAGATGTAATAAATGGGTTATAGATGTGATAAGAGGGCCATGGAAGAGAGAAACCTTGAGATTACATATATCAAATCCCCTAGCCAGTCATCCACCAAAAACCCTAATCCTTCATTATCAAACTTTTGTTGTAAATGCTCTCAACCAATGTGCAAAGGTTATGTGTGTAATGTTCAAAATGTTTTTTCTAAAAAAAGAGATACATCAGTCCCATTCTAAATATTAACCATATGGATTATAATCTTCATGAGAAACTAGATAATGACTATAGTGCATGAAATCAATCCCATAAACCATTAGAAACAAGAGAATGCTTGGTCTCCCTCACTGCAATCATTATGTTGGATTTAATTGATACCTTCAAGTTGTATGCCCATATTATAAAACCAGGAGCTTTTTTATGGATGATCCTAGTATTACACCAAATATTCTTGGTAATAAACGTGTTAATATTTAAGCCTCCAACTAAATAATCTTGAACACTTTCTATTTAGCATCATATGCTATAAACATATTCCATTTGAGGACCTGGAACAAATGATGGAACTTATAGTGGAACACTATATCCTCGAGGATTCATTTTAGGTCGCAAATGTTAAATTATATGTTATTCTGGGTATTTATTGGGTTATTTACATAAGTACTTACTCCATTAACCACTAAGAGAATTTCCTCTCCTTCCAAGAAAAAGGTTGTGAAGTCATTGTTAATGTATTAGAACCTATATAGACTAAAGACACATATCTAAAATTTTGAAGGATGGCCACTTTAGCTTCATGGATTGCTTTTATGGTATGGAGGAAACTAATTGTCAACAAGCTTATACTCTAGGCTTCTCCACCTAGAGGAATTCACTCTAGCCACACTCACTAGTATGAAATCTAGCCTACATAATGTAAAAAGGAAATGGAAGCAATTTTAATCACACATCAATCATGGATAAAAATGAGTCAGCATTCTTCTAAGTCCCTTGATGGTTGTTTTCATCTCACATGGTAGAGCCCTTGGGAACTATTCCCGTTACTCCTACAACTTAGCTCAGTTTACCAAGTGGAATCAAGAACAATGTGATTTCGTAGCACTCTTGAAATTTTTGAAATATAAACTAACACAGATAATATTGAAATAAATTAACAAAATGGAAATAATTAACTTGTAGCAACAAAAAATAAATTACAAATATGTATAGAAAGAAGAAGCACAATGCC
>APFE031050004.1:0-15705 GCA_000404065.3 Pinus taeda
CTTAATTGATATGCCATATCTGAATCAAATCCATCAGGGAATTTGATCAGGTGGAGGTCTTAGGTTCTGAGGAATGGCGTTGTATACATTGTTGAACCTAACACAGTAATCTTGAACTATTTCTTATGGACCCCTTTTCAAGTTATCATACTCTGTTAGTATGTGTAGAGGGTCTTTTATCTTTTCCCATCTGTTTAAAAAACTTAGGTATAAGGCATCAGGATTGAGTATAGAATTTGCAGCTAAAGACCTAAACCAGTTCCTTACATCCCCTGTTAAACTTTGTACAAAAATTTTCATTCTTACATCTTCATCATCTATTTCATAGTTCTCAAAGTAGTCCTGCATTCTCTTGGTGTGTTGTTGGGTTGTATAAGTGCCAGTACCATCAAAGTAAGTGATCTTTCTTTGATAGTCTTGGGGCATAGCCCCTAGATTCGCAGGAAGGTGTAAAGGAGCATATCTGTTATCCATATTTGCAGGGATAAAAGGGACAGCGAGAAGGAGTGGAACAGCTGGAACAACAGGTATAATAGGAGTAAGGTTTGTTTGGGATGGAGGAGTAGGGAAACTACCTTGGGAAGTGGATGAGGAACTAGGATAAGTGGGGGTTATGTGAGGATAAACTGATGCTTTGACAGGAGTAGGAATATAGTTATGCTGAATTGGTTCTGTATCTAAGTCTGAGAGCTCTCCTAGCTGCTCTTGTTTCTTCAAGATCTTGGGGATTAAATTGGGGTTTTCAAAGACAGCTAGGGGATTAGGGTTAGGGTTGGACCTAGTGTAACGAGATTTCTTCTTTGGAGCCAGCTTCTGAGTTTTGTCTCCTTGGTATTCTATGAGAAGGTTAAATAGGAAGTTGCTTCTTTTCAGGTGGTAATTTGAAAAAAAGTCCCCAGTGGAGTCGCCAAAGATGTTATCACTCAGGTTTTTCCCTGTTTCCTAAAGGGAATACGGCCGAGGTAACCACTAACCAATCTTTTAGTTACAGGTCCTAGCCTACCTGCAACCAGAGAGGGCTCTCTCTTTATGATTTAGCCTTGTTGGTGGATGATTTTAGGCTAGTTATGGTGTGTTGATTTTGTTTGAGTTTGGTTGGTTGGTGAATTCAAACAGAGCTGAGGTATAATTTACAGAAGAGTTTGGGCCATTGGGCAATGGATTTCAAAGAAGTGTGCTGCTGAAGTATGTTTTTGAAGGCAGAGTGTTGCTACAAAGCTAGATAGACATCTGTGGAACAATTTCTTAGATTTATGTAATGAAGTTATGGAATTAGTGAGTGAAAGGCAATTGAGAATCTTTCACTATGCTAACAAGGGAAAAATGAAAGTATTGCTTAAGAGCAGTTAAGAATTCTTAAACAATATTCATAGTGATAGAATTAGATTAGACATGAGCAATTAAGAATTCATATCCATGGCTAATCCAGAAGAAAACATATTTAGAAATAAATATTGAGCATAGGGTGTATTCAAACAAATCCTAAGCTATTCTTTTTCTCTATTTACTATGATCATGAACATATATGAATTATGACATACACAGAAAAACAACAACACAGTTCAGAATAACTTATTGTTCCGGCAAATGACACAGGAATTCTGCAACATAACAGAGCCATTCATTTCCACCTCCAGACAGTATAGGAACCAGGAACTCCACCAGCAATTTGTATTAGCACAAATGTCTCAGATATACAATATAGCTCTTCTGAAAGAGTTTCACTACAACCGACCCTCAATACGTTCTTTGAGGGGATATATATACAAAAATAGAATACAAAATATCTCAATAGTGAGTTATTGTGCAATAAATTACACCACCAACTCTCTTACAAAAAGTAAATGAAAGATATAACTACAACATTTAATGTTGAGATGGCAGCTATCTTTTTGTCACACAACTTTTGACATTTTGGCTCAGGAAAGTTGGCTGTAGATGTGCCTTTAATTTTAGGTTAGTTGAGCCTATTATCTAAGTTCTTTGGTGAGTCACTGTACGGGTGCTCACTGTGATATCTGCGTGCTGAATTGTCTGTTGACCTGTACTGTGACTGAGATCTGAATTTTCACAAAAAACGAATAATATAGTGGGATCACCTCGGCAGAATTTCCAGCATTGCCTGCCACCAATCAGCTGGAGGTAGCTGATGTCTCCTTATTTTTACCAGTGTTTCATCTACTTCAGTGTATCTGTAGAAATTTGGAGGCACTTCAAACAGATGATTTATCTCATGCTCAATAAAAAATAAATTTTCTAATTTATCATACAGAGACTGCCCAGAGGGAGGCCCTGCTTCTTCTGTGGAGCTACTGGATGTTGTGATTTGATTGTCAACATAATTGTTGATCCTTGTGATATACTGATCATATGACAACAGTTTTCTTGTGCCAATCACTAGGCTTGCCAGTCCTTTATCCTGCAATATTGTCATCTTTTCCCTGAATTCATCAATTTTTGCCTTCATATCCTGACATTTTCTTTCTAGTGTTTGAGTGAAATTCCTCAAAGTCAGCACTTTCTTAGCTGTCAGGATGGTGTCTGTTCTGCTGTTTATTTCTAGTGCTGCCAATTCCTCCCTAGTGTGGGTATTGAGGAAATGTATCATTTTATTGGCCTGCTCGGGCATGATTCCTAGTGCTGTTCTAGTCCTTTGTATTTCAACATGAGCTATGCCTATCGGTTCAATATGCTCATGTATTGCCTGGATTGACCTCCATTGGTCATGTATTGATTGGCTAATTTTGGCCCAAATTATCTTCTTGATTTCTGCTAGAGTTTTTCCTAGAAGCAATTCTTTTTCCAAAGCTTTCACTTTGGCTTCCAAGGCTTTTATTTCTCAATGCTTCTCTGCTCCAATCATCTTGGACTTGTCATAGCTGGCCTCTAGCTTGGCCAGTCTATCTTTGGCCTCATTTATTTATGTCACTTGAGTTTCAAGTTCTTTGACAGCTTTCATCAAGTCCTCCATACTCATGCTAGATTCTACTGCTGCTGTTGCTGTTGTTGCTGATGTGGCTGTGGTTGGTGCTGGAATGGCAGGAGGGGCTGCTGCTGCTTGTGTAGGAGGGGCAGGGCCAAGAGTTGTAGAAGTTTGAGGGGGTTGGGAGGTTGATTCTCCTTGTCTACCTTGCCATGCTTTCTCGAATTCTCCTTCCATCTCTAGTATTCTTTGATTCATCTTCATAAGTAAATCCATGGTGTCATCAAGTTCTTTTTCCTGTGCAAGTTCTGTAGTGTCAGGGTGAATAGTTGCAGGCAACTTTGACTGTTTCCTGAGTGTAGCAATATCATCCTCCTTCTTTTTCATAAGGGCCCTAACACCCTTTGGATCTTTTGGATCATGTCCTAGATCAATGATTATGTCTTCCAACATTTTTATTCTGTTGTTCTTAGCCTGGGAAGACATCCTTTCCAAATCAAGCTGTGTATTTGTATTCCTCGGTGATTCTTTCAACTGATGGGCTAGCATGGCCTTGTCTCCAAGTGTAGCATAAACCATTTCCCCTGTTTGCTTGTGCAACTCTATTTGATCCATTGGATGTATGTCTTTAGAAAATACCTCCAAGTTTGTTCTTATGTAATTTGCAAAGGTTTTGGGATGTGGAACTTTAGGCTTTAAATGAGTAAAAATCATTTTGTCCTCCTTGAAATCATAAGCAGCCATCAATCTTTGTTTTTTGGAGGGAGTTTCCTTCAAGAATTGATCATAGAGTTGTACTCTCAACAATTCATTTTGTGCCTTGATCTCCATGAAACCCCCTTTGATACCAGCTGGTTGCTTGCTTTGCTGCCTTGAGGAGGATACCTCTGTGCCTTGCTGTATGGCCTATTCCTGCTGAAATGAACTAGTGGCAGTCTGCTGGCTGGATTGTCTTTCTCTACTTTGGCTTTCTTCTCTTTCTTCACTGATGTCTTCTCCCTCGGTTTGAGGGTCAATTCTTGGCCTCTTGGCCTCCAGTTGCTGTGTTGACCCACTTGGAGGTGTGACCTCCTCTCTATCACGTTTTTTGCCTCTCTCTTCATTGAGAGGTGTTTACAGAACTGGGATTTGTGGTGGTTCAATTTGATGTAAAGGGGCTTGCCCTTGACTTTGATCCTTTGAAGTGTTGGGCTACCCTGTCTCTGTCTCTTGCTTTTCATCCATTATCTCTTTTCCTTTTGTTGTAGTGGTGGTTGTAGATGCCTGTTGGGTAGTCTGTGCAACTGCAGCAGTGGATGTGCCTTCTCCCACTTGGACTGGTTGCTTGAATATGACCTGCTGACAAGAATCCAAGTCAAGATTTTTCTCTAAATCTTTCACAGTCTGCTCCATTTTCCCTTCCTGAGTAAATTCCTCTACTATTGTATCAGGCACCCATTCATCTTGGTTGGCAAAGTGTTCTATTTGTGGATATGGACAATGTTTATAGGCTAGCAGCCTATACTTGACTCTCCTAGCACTGATGAAGCCTTCAAGGTCATAAGGGACCCACCAGAAGCTCCGTTTGAGTTTAAGTTGTTGCCCCAATATTTGATCAGCTTCTTGCCAACCATCTTTCTTGTTAGATTTCATGGAACGTTTCAAAAAAATTATTGGTTTTCATTGGCTTTGACATAAACATGGTGAATTGGATTATCAATTGTGTTAATTTCTCCTCATTTCTAACATTAATGAATGGGGAAGGATCTAATATATTTAGGCCCTCTACAGGACTTTGACTAGGGTGTGCCCTTTGTCTATACTTAGTTTTAATAACTTTAGAGTATCTTAGTTGGATGATAATTAGGTCTAGATAGTCTCAGCCCATTCAAGTAATTTTGATGTGAAAAAACTTACAAGTCACTCACCTATTACTTGTGGAAAATGTACTTTATTATGATATTGTAATGATAGTGAAGGTGAGTGATTTAAATGGATCATACAATCATTTTGTAATGTGACTAGCTTGAAGGTTGATATCGAGATATTTACTATATACTTTCTTGACTTTGTGGATAGAGTCAAGCAACTAGTGAAAAAGATTTATTTTACTTATTAGGATAATGATTTAAATGGTGGTTTCAATTATTTTGGATTCAATATTAAGCCAAACGACTACGTAGTAGAGGACTAGAAGTGATGAAAGGCTAAAGAGGAAAATATACTATATTTCTAGTGTCATCATTAGATTCCAATGGGTTGAATAATAGTGTTGGAGGCTATTCATGTTTATTAGAATTTGTGAGCTCCAATCACTAAAATTATCCTAAATAGAATCTATAAGATAACCTTTAATTATATGTTACTTGAACTCAGATAGCTCCTCCCATGAAGCAAGGATGTTAGGGCTTAAGAATATTCTTAATTTTGGGATAGTTTTCTTCATTAGGATTTAGGGAAAATTTATGGAGGTACCTTTTTATTACCAAATGCATTTCAATCGAGTCTACCTCGAATTAGTTAATGTCATAACATAATATTATTCCTCCAACCATTGGGGGGTGATCTATCAAGAATTTGAACATATAGTTGGTACTTGTCATGCTTAGTGGCTCAAGTCTAGATTTAGGGTTTGCATTGGAATGGATGTTATAAAAAAATGTAAGAAAATATCTTCCCAAATGTGTTTATTTTGTTCCTTTACAAAAGAGGATTTTGCAGCATAAATAAAATAGAACATGAGGTTACCACTATGATATGGAATCAATGATGAGTTTCTACATCAGACCTAAACCTTAAGCTATATGGAATGATAATTAGGGATGGCCCTATTGCACAAGTTAATAATGCACCTATGAGGGTCAATGAAGGAAACGATAAATTGTTATGCATTTATAATTCCACATGTAGACATTACACTAGTAAACTAGGATATAAATCTTTGAAAAAGAATGATTAGGTAATTATAATGTGGTTATACAAAAAATTTAGAAGATAGAAGCACCTCTCAAAATAAAATTATTATTCTCACTCATACATAAAAAAAAAAATGGAGTTAACATGATCTAGAATGAACATTCTCATAAACATAATGGAGATGATGTTGGAATAATCGCGCTAGTGAATGTATAACATCTAATAAGAAAATCAAAAACAATTTTGGAAAAGAAGGAGAGGATTAAATAAAAAAATGGAATAAAAAAGCTGAGGGGATGAAAATCAAAGACCTTGATGAAGCGGGCATGGTCATAACTCCGATGTCCACTATGCAACATGGACATAGCTCCAATGTCCACTATGCATCAAGATATGATCACGTAGAATGAATTTTTTTTTTAATTTTACGAGTGTTTGAAGGAAATTTCTTAGTGTGGTATCATATTGCCAACAATGAAATTCACGAGGGAAATTCAAGTAAGCCGACAATACCGTCTTAACGCATTATCATGAGCGCCTCAATCATGCTTCTATTTTGTATTTATGGTATTATTTGTGTTTTTTATTACAAATTATATTATACTGATTTTGAATTTATTAAAACATTTATAACATAAAAGAAAACTTACATGCAAATAAAATAAGAGTGGAGTTTTTTTGTGATATTATAGTATTTTATCACAATAACCTAGAATTTAGTCTAATAAGAGTTGAGTTTTATATGCTATTATAGTATTTTATCTGAACAGATGTTACATAATCAGATTGTAAAAACAAAGAAAAGATAGATCAAAGAGTCGAAAATAAGCCTCTTCGAAGGGCCAACCTCCATTTACATCGCACAAATGAACAATTTTTGGATGGTACAAATGACAAAGACTCCTTGGTATACATACGACTCTAAAGGATCATAATATAATTAGGGATTAGATAAAAATAATAATATAATGGCACAAAAATAAGAATAGTGGGCTTCTATAGGGCACAACAATAACAATATGGGGGCTACACTAGTATTATAGTGACCTAACATGCCCCCATCTTCCATAAAAGTGTTGTCCTCAATGCTTGAGTAGTTCTAGATGTTTCTAAATAAAATTCTCATCCTCCCATGTGGACCCATCAATGGGTATGTTCTTTCACTTAATGAGATACTCTGAAAAATGATCAATTCCATAGTTGTCGGGTTCGTCCACTTCATGCTTCAATATGATTTTTCCTTCTTCATCAAGTTCTAGAAATGTTGTTTGAACTCCAATTTGTATTCCATAGTAACAATATTTTACAACACCCTGTAAGGACCATATTACTTGGGTGATAATTTGTTATAATTCTTAGCTTGCTTAAGGGACATTTATTTGTATGGTTGTCTCCATAAAAACACTCAATCACCTACATTAAAACTTATTTCACTTTGATGATAATATACCTATTGTTTCATTTGATTCCGTGGGGAAGATAGGTTATCCTTTAAGAGTTGAAGAACTTGTGTTTGATGTTCAATGTGATCTTCCACTACTTGAACCATATAATTTTCTCTTAAAGACGATGTGATGGATAGTGTGTGGTATCCATAAAGTGCCATAAATGGGGTCAGTTTTATTGTGGTATGGAAGGAAGTGTTATACCACCATTCTTCCAATGGTAACAACTTAACCCATTATGTTTGTTTATCAGATACATAGCAACGAAGATATCCTTCCAAACATTTGTTCACTATCTCGGTTTTCCCATCAAATTAAGGATGATAAGATGAGATATGAGCTAATTGAGTACCAAGACAAAAAAAATATTTTTGTCCAAAAATTTCCACTGAAAATGAGATATTTGTCACTTATAATAGTATTTTGGTTTCTGTGTATATTTCTAACAATTTCCATAAGTGTTGTAATAACTATATTGGCTTTGAGAGGATGAGATAGTGTACAAAATTGTGCATACTTGGTAAGTCTATAAAATACCACCATGATGAAACTCTTTCCTTCATACTTGTGTAAACTTGTGATAAAATCCATTGAGACCTCCTCCTAATCTTGACTTGGAATGACTAAAGGTTGTAACAGACCTGGGGTCTTAATTGTATCAACTTTATTTTTTTGGGGAACCAAACATTTCATGAAAAAATTATGAATATCATATTTAAGGCAATCACAAAAAATTACTTCTTGACCATGTGGTAAGTTTTTAACAATCGTGAGTGCACCCCTAAAGGAGAGGTATGTAATTCCAAAAGAATAACTTTTTTTTGTTGGGAGTTCTTACATATATGTAAGTGATATTTGCACCATAATGAACCATTATCCGAAAAATGTATCAGATGTATTAAGATCTTGTTACGACTTTTGAATTACTTTCCACTCCTCCTTGTAATTCTTCCATTCATCCCTTTCTTCAATTATGCAATTAGGTTGGATAATAAAAATGGCACAGAGAAATGCTTCCACATCATCATTCCTTCTTAAGATCACATCTACAACAACATTTTGCTTTCCTATTTTTGTACATGATTTCAAAGACCCAACCCAATATCTTTGTGGCCCATTTTTACTACCCTTATGAAGATAATCTTTTGCCCAAAAAGTATTTAATACTATCATGATATGTTTTTACCATGAAGTATCTTTCCATTATGTAAGGGCACCATTTCTTCAAGGCATGTATTATTGCCAACATTTTTTATCGTAAATAGTTTTGTGTAAATAATTTCCCTTTATTAGATGAATTTCAAAATACATGGGTCTTCATTATTGCATTAAAACAATACCAATTCCATTTCCTAAGGTATCACATTCCACAATAAATGATTTTGTGGAGTTCAAACACCTTAGTTGCTTTTGGAGTCCATAAAAATGCATATTTCTTCACTAATGTTGTTAAAAATGCTATTATTTTCCCATAATCCTTAGCAAAATTGTGATAATACCCTGTAAACGTGAGAAATCCTTGAAGTTTCTTTAGGTTTCTTTAGGGTCTACCTCAACACCATATTGAGATACAATTTGACTCAAATATTCCACCTCCTATAACCCAAAGAAACATTTGAAGGGTTTTTCATACAATTGTTTCTCCTCAAATAATTTAAGCACACTATCAGTTTGTTAAACATGATTTTTTCAAGACTTGATGTGGATTAACATATAATCAAAAAATACTAACACAAATTTTCTAAGAAAAGGTTTGAAAGTGGAATTAATCAAACCTTTAAATGTGGAAGGTGCATTGGAAAGGCCAAAAGGCATGGACAAAAATTCATAATGACCTTCATGATTTTTGAATGTTGTTATTGGATTGCCCTTTATCCGCATTCTACTTTGATGATATCTAAAATGAAGATCCAACTTGTCGAAGTAATTTTTTCCATGTAATTCATACAACAATTCATCAATGACAAGAATAGAGAAATTTAACTTTAATAGTGAGTTTATTGAGCTCTCTATAGTGTGGACACATAGACCATGATTTTTCCTTATTGTGTACCAATACTATTGGATAAGAGAAAGAAATTTGTCTAGGTTGAATTATAAATTCCTATAACATTTTTGCAACCAAACATTCAATTTCACTCTTTTGGGCATAGGGATATTAATGTACGGTATGTTGTTTGGAGGAACACTACTTGGAATCAAGTAAATAGCATGATCATGATCATGAATAGGTGGGAGACATTTCAAAGTCTCAAATACCTTTGAATGATTTTCCAAGACTCTTTGGAGATCTAAAGAAATGGATGATTTCGATGTTTGAACCTATAATGAAGATAATTGTGCAATTACACCGCATTGTTCATTATTTAAAGTCATTGTCATGAAATTACATTTGATTATCTACCCCAATATCCTTATAATACCCCTTAATCCAATTTCCTTTCTCTCCTAGAAAAAATTCAGGAAAATTTCTTGAAAATTAAAAACTATCATCCTCCAAAATTTTAACCATTGGAATCCTATTACAACATTAGCATGACCCATTGGAACGGAAAGAATTGGATTATTCAAGACATATTTCCCAATTGTTAACTTAATATTATAGCACTTTGCTTCTGGGAAAAATAGTGTCTATTCAGATCTGCAAGTCCCACTAAGATGGGTAGCTATCTTAGAGACAAACAATTCAAAGTAACTTGTGTTTTCCTTTATGGAAGATAGATAGGGGAGAAGCAGAGAGCACAAACCTTAATCTTTCACTTGGCTCCTTGCTTGTTTCCTCTCTCCTTTCATAGAGCTTGCCACTCCTTTCTCACTTGTCCCAATTCAAAGAACACCTGTAGAGGTAAAGCAACAAAATACCATCAAAGCATAGAGATCTATGATACCATAAACAATGTAGAATTAGAATTACATTAACCATACATCTAAAAGAAGAAGACTTTACGACACTCTTTTTCTTGATTCAAAATGACAGCTGCAACACTTTCGAATCAAAAGACAATAGTTCAATTAAGCTACTTTTTGCAAAGGAGGACTGTAAATGATGAAAAATACATAAGAAGCATTTACAATTCCTTATCAATGGAGGCTGAATAGTGTAAATGAACAAGGCTTCAACAATGATATACCGATCATATGCAACAAAACTACTGAATAAAGCTAAAAACAATGAAGAGAAAACCAAATTCCAGAGAAGGAAACAGCCTCGTTCAATCATCACACCTGTCCTTAAGGGAAAAAGGGATGCATCTCACCTATAGCACATGGGAGGTGTGATGCATCCATACTGCCAATGAGAGACAGCGCGATGGACCAGGGACACGACTTGGCTTGGTTTTCACTCACAATTTGCAACTAAGTTCAGTGATTTAGGCCGAGCTTATGATAGACAGTAAACACAAAGCAAAGGGGTATGATCTTATGAGGTTATTGAGCTACCACCAGGGCACTTAGGATGTTTGCAAGTCAAATTTTCAGTTCATAAAACAACCTGGAGATTGACTGAAGCAGCATTGATCTACTTTACAGTTGCATAGCAAAAGTAGTTCGAAGGCTAGTTGGCTTAACTTCAGGCTCTGTCTATAGTCTATAAAGAAAAAATTAACAAACAAACAAACTATTTGTTCCCCAACAGATTCAACATTTTGTTTCCAGGAAAACTAGTGTCTATCCAGATCTTCTATTCCCACTAAGATGGGTAGCTATCTTAGAAACAAACAATTCAAAGTAACTTGTGTTTTCCTTGATGGAAGATAGATAAGAGAGAAGCAAAGAGCACCAACCTTAATCTTTCGCTTGGATCTTTTCTTGTTTCCTCTCTCCTTTGATAGAGCTTGCCACTCCTTTCTCACTTGTCACGCTTCAAAGTACACATGTAGAGGCAAACATCATCCTCCCAGCATAAAAGCCCTCTTCACCTCATGAGAAGCAAGATCACACAACAATACAATGTCTCAAAGAGAAACCAACAACACTTCCTTACAGATTACAAAATTCCAACCTCTGGATCTCTAGGATGAGGGATCCATATACAGATATTTGTAAGGGGTGAGTCAGCTTCTCGGTTTTTGATTAGTGCCATTTCACTCATAGTTCTTCATACCACTTGGAGATTTCATGATCTATTACTCATCTCTGGGTGAATTTAGAGAGGAAAGTGTCATATGAGCAGTTTCTAGAAGATTCTCTGGGTTTCCACTTAGCCAAGTGCATCTGCCTTTTGTCTGCTCTCTCCCATTGCCCCCTACAGAAGGCCTTCTCAGTATGCATCACACCTCCCATGTGTAATAGGTGATATGCATCACATTTTGACCAAGGAGTAGTCTGTATGGGTCATTTTTTACCAGTTCTGAGTAGTTTTTTAGGTGGAACGTCTGGGAAATGACGTAATCACCTGATCTTGATCCTTTAGGATATTAAACAACACTTTTACGGGTTTAAGAGCCCTTTTTTTATCAACATATGTGATTGGGGTTGTAGTGCCCAAATATGTCTATAACACACCTCCCTGAGCAATTTATACTTCTTCCATTTGAAACCATCACTTGACACTCTTGTGTTGGTTATGCAAAGTAATTCAATTCCTTGGATATCTTACAATGAATTAAATTATGGGTACTATCCAAATCAATGAGCACTATTACCTTTTTCTTCTTGATATATGCTTTATCTTGAGAGTTTCGGTTGTCGTAATTCCCTCTAATGAATTAAAATGTATGGAGAGATTCATTTCTTCTTTCTCTGGGGTTGGTTCCTAATGTATATATTCTCCTTTTGATTTTTGTTGTTCCTTTTCTTGCTCCTCTTCACAATCTATGTAAAATAATTTATTCTCAACACACTTGTCACCATTAGTGTATTTTCTATCACAACTATAACAAATCCCTTTTGATATTTTTTCCTCTGTTTGTTGTGGTGTCAACCTTGTAGGTTAGGGGAGGTTAGAAGAATAAACACTTCCATATTTAGATTTATGAGAGGTAGACCTACTTGTTTCCATAGCTTTTCTTTCAAATTTTCTTGCCACCCTAAATGCATTTTCCAATGAATTAGGTTCCCAAAGGAAAACCTCATGTTGGATGTTATCTTTTGAAGTCCCTATGAAGAATTCAATCATATGATCCACTCAAATATCAGGTTCCTTTATATTCAATATTTGGAAGTCCTCAATGTGGTCTGCCATTGGACCCTTTTGTTTGAGATTCAACAATTGGATAAAGAAGTTATTTCTATTTGTATCATCATAATTTGTTAGCAATTTCACGATAAAAATTATCCAGGTGATAATTAATTTACAAGAAAAACACCATTAATAACACACAAACAAATTGGGTTCTAAATATAAAGATCCAATGTGTACCTTTTATGTGTGTGGCACATCATGTAGATCAAGGAATTATGCCATCTGTAGTTTCTATGTTACGAGATCCTTACCATCAAAATTCCTCATATCAACCTTTGGAGTGTGATGGGTATTCAACCCAAAGTCAGAGTGTCTAAAATCATGATTCACATTCCTTTTGTTCTCATTATGATCTTCATGGACTACCTTACCACCATTAGGAACCATTTCCTATAGCAAGTTTGTCAAACCTTCCTTTAAACCTTCCATGTATGATTTTATTTTCCTCTAAACCATCCATATTAACATTCATCACTTCCAATTCATATTTAGTTGCCCTCTATGAGAGTGAAAATTGTTGCACTTAGTCTTGAAATTTTGATATATCATGTTGCATTTCATCACGGGAGCTTCATTGTGGGAGCAATACCATACCACGTGGGTTCATATTGGGGGATATATATTGAGGAAAAAATGACATAATATATTGAGCATATAATAGGTGCTGAAGGGTTTTTATATTGGTAGGTATAAAAAATGGAGCTCAAAGTTAATGAAAAAATATATAGTGGTATAAAATAAATTAATGAAAAAAAGGATACCTACGATATCTAGTGAAAGTAGGGGTTTTTTAAATTGGGAAGGTGTATTGGGTTCGTATTGGTAGGGAGTTAAATAATTTTATTTTTAGAGGTTTTTTTCAATATGTATTCAAATTAGGGGTATTATTTAGTATGCTATGAATGCACATGATATGTCAGAGATTCACTGGGTGAAGCCCCCATGCATTTCTTCTTCATGTGTCATGGTAGAGCCTTTAGAGGGTTTAGTGGGTGTAGAAATTTTTTTTTTGGAGGAACTTTAGACTAATTAATGATATCTATCATTCATCATTTGCTTTGAATCACTTCAAACTGATTTTTCAAACAAAAGCAATGCAAATTTAAAAATACACACCTCTTTTAGCTTAATTTTTGTTAGCAAATTATATATTATGGAGCAATGGAACACATAAAATATTGTAGAAATATAAAAAAAAAAATGCATAAAAGAAGAGATACATAGATATATGTGGTTCACCCAATTTGGGCTACGCCCACACTGAACACCTAGTCCTTCCTTTCTATTATCCAGCAAAATGAAGAGACACAACCTACAATAGATCTACTATAATATCCTCGATTTTATCTCACAGTCTCGCCTCTCTATTTCTGTCTCGGAGAATACACATCTATTACATAGAATCAATACAATGCCCTCATACAAAGAGGGGGGTTGCCTTCTAGGGCAAAAAACCCTAAACTAAACATATTTTCTACTGTCAGATCATCCGCCTAATGAACGACCCAGATTGTCTAGAAATTACTATACTTTTACAAGACAATTTTACCTCTGTTTTTAACTTTGGGGGCGCTGCCCCCAAACCCCCACCGAGGGACCGCTGCCCCCCGGACCCCCCATCCAGGGGGTATCAGCCCCCTCGCACCCCCCGACGTGGAGGGATGTACAAACTTCCTGGGGTATACATCTGGCTGAAACAAAGACCTCTAAACAATCATGCTCCACATCCAACAATCTTCCACTTGGAGAATGATTGTAGCAACTCCATCACTGCTTCATTTTCTAGAAAATGACTCCTCTTTGGACCTGGTTGTTTCTCATCTTCATCGTCATCCTTGAATACAAATTGAAACTGAGCATATTCTCAGTTTCTCACTGGTTACAACTTTTGTTAGCATATCTGCAGGGTTCTGGCTAGTGTCTATCTTTTCCATCTTCAACTCTCCATCTTCCAACACTGATCATATGAAATTGTACTTGAGCTGTATGTGTTTAGCCCTGGAATGAAATGCTGAGTTTTTTGCAAGATGAGTGGCACTTTGGCTATCACTATATAACGCGCCCATATCATGCTCCTTACCCAATTCACCCATAAACCTTTGTAACCAAACCATTTCTTTACTAGCCTCTGTAGCAACAACATACTCTACTTCTGTTGTTGAAAGTGCAACAACACTTTGGATTTTTGAAACCCAACTGACAGCTATTCCACCAACAATAAATACATATCCTATAGTGCTCCTCATGTTATCTCTATCACCTGCCATATCTGCATCAACATATCCCTGTAGAGAAATGTTTGAACCACCAAAGCATAATGCTTGATTTGTGATACCTTTGAAATATCTGAGAATCCATTTCACTACCATCCAATGTTCCTTTCTTGGATTGTTCATGTACCTTCTTACAACTCCCACTGCATGTGCAATATCAGGCCTTGTGCAGACCACTGCATACATTAAGCTTTCAACTGATGATGCATATGGAACTTTAGACATTTAATCCACATCTTCTTGGGTCTTTGGGCACATTTCCTTACTAAGTTTGAAATGGCTAGCAAAAGGTGTACTAACTGGTTTTGCATTGTGCATGTTAAATCTTTTCAACACCTTTTGTATGTACCCATTCTGAGACAATGTTGATTTACGATTTTTCTTGTCTCTAGTTATTCTCATACCAAGGATTTGTTTTGCAGCTCCCAAATCCTTCATTGCAAATGAATTTGCCAATTTTCTTTTGAGCACATTTATTTCCTGCATGTTAGATCCTGCAACAAGCATGTCATCTACATACAATGACAATATAATATAGCTGCCATCATTTTGCTTTTTCAGATAAACACAATGATCAGAGTGACATCTAGTATAACCTTGTTCAGACATAAACTTGTCAAATTTTAGATACCACTGCCTTGGAGTCTGTTTTAAGCCATACAAACTCTCCTTCAACCTGCACACAAGTTTCTCCTTCCCTTTCACTTCATATCCTTGTGGCTGCTACATATATATCTCTTACTCCAAATCCCCATGGAGAAAGGTTGTCTTTACATCTAACTGTTCAAGATGCAAATCTTCAGCTGCTAGAAGACTTAAAATAGTTCTGATTGAAGTCATTTTAACAACAAGAGAAAATATTTCATCAAAATCAATACCTTTCTTTTGTGCAAACCCCTTCCCCAAAAGTCCAGCTTTGTACCTCTGTTTTCCTCCATCTTCTTCCTTCAACCTGTAAACCCATTTATTCTTCAATGTAGTTTT
>APFE031050031.1:0-30558 GCA_000404065.3 Pinus taeda
TGAACAGTCATCAAGAAGATGAACTGAATGATCACATTCATGTATATAATAGATAGCTGGCTAATTGAATAAACGAAACAGTTTTCTGGAGTTACTCCTAGCCTGACAAGAACTGTTCAACAAATGGCTCGTGCTATGCTTGATGAGTCTGGAACTCCTGCAACCTTCTAGGGTGAAGCTTCATTTGCTGTGGTTGTTATTCTCAACAAAACAAATGTCCGAGTGAACAACACTCAAACTCCTCATGAGATCTGGTATGGTGAGACTCCTTCGGTAAAGCATTTCAAGATTTTTGGAAGCAAATGCTATATTAAGAATCATGATGAACAGCTTGGCAAACTTGAACCTAGAGAAGATGAGGGAATTCTCCTTGGTTATTCTCCCCATAGCAAGGCATATAACTGTTACAATAAAAGACTTGGAAGAATTTTTGACATCATTGATGTAGTGGTTGATGAAAAAGGATACATTCCTAGGCAAGTAAATTATGAAAATATTGAAGAGGATGAAGACTACCCTTCAAATCAGACTGATAATGAAGAAGAACCTCAAGAGGAAACAGAGGAGCAAAAAAGGATAGAAGAGAAGACTCCATCTAGGTACATACAGAAGGATAATCTAGAATCTCAGATTTTGGGACAGAAAGAAGCAGGTGTACAAACAAGAAGAACAATTGCAGAAGCCTCAAGCTATTTGGGATTGCTCTCCTCCACTGAGCCACAAAATGTAAAAGATGCATGCAAAGATGAATGCTGGGTCAAGGAAATGGATGAAGAAATTGAGTAGCTTGAAAAGAACAACACTTGGGAGTTGGTTCCTAGACCAAAAGATAAGAATGTCATAGGGACAAAATGGATCTTCAAAAATAAGGTGAATGAAAATGGGGTAGTAATTCGAAACAAGGCCAAACTTGTTTGCAAAGGGTATGCTCAACAAGAAGGAATAGACTTTGAAGAGACTTTTGCTCCTGTTGCAAGACTTGAGGCCATCCGAATGTTCCTTGCTCTCTCAAGCTTTCAAAAGTTCAAAGTATTTCAAATGGACGTGAAATCAGCGTTTCTGAATGGAGAATTAGAAGAAGAAGTATACATTGAGCAACCATATGGTTTCATTCTTGGGAATGATCCAAATCTTGTATGCAGACTGAAAAAGGCTCTCTATGGTCTTAAACAGGCTCCAAGGGCTTCGTACTACCGTTTGGACAAATATCTTCATCAACAAGGTTTTTCAAAAGGATCTGCAGATAGCAATCTTTATATAAAAAATGAAAATGACAAATTGCTAATACTTGTTGTGTATGTAGATGATATTATCTTTGGCAGCAATGAAGAAGCTATGAGTCAAAACTTTGCCTTGGTGATGCAGAAAGAATTCAAAATGTATTTTCTTGGAGAACTGACATATTTTCTTGGTCTGAAAATCCAACAAAATAAAGACGGTATCTTTTTGTCTCAAACCAAGTATCTCAAGTAGATCTTGAAGAAATATGGCATGGAAGATGCAAAACCAGTATGTACTCCCATGGTTACAGGATGCAACCTCGATGCAAATGATGAATCAGCAGCAGTGCATCAACCAACCTATAGATCTATGATTGGAAGTCTACTTTATTTGACAGGTACCTGACCAGACATCATGCATGTAGTGGGAATAGTTGGAAGATTTCAGGCAAATCCAAAGGAAACTCATCTTCAGGCAGTGAAGAGAATTTTCAAGTATCTTCAAGGAACTCAAAACTATGGCTTATGATATCCTAGAAATACAGATCTCACTCTTCATGCTTATACAGATGCAGATTGGGCTGGAAGCATGGATGACAGAAAGAGCACAAGTGGTGGTGCATTCTTTATGGGTTCGAGATTAGTATCTTGGTTCAGCAAGAAACAGAGTTCGATTGCTTTATCTACAGCTGAAGCGGAATATGTGGCTGTTGCATCTTGTTGCACTCAACTTCTTTGGATGATGCAGACCTTGCAGGATTTTCAAATCACTTGTACACCACCTATCTCCATCTTATGTGATAATACAAGTGCAATCATCATTTTGAAGAACCCAGTCATGCATTCAAAGACCAAGAATATACCTATCAAATATCATTTTCTTCGGGAACAAGTTCTTGAACAAAAGGTCAAGTTGGAGTATGTTCCTTCTAAGGAACAAGTTGCTGATATACTCACCAAACCATTGCCCAGGGAGACTTTTGAATACCTTAGGAAAAATCTGGGGGTAGTTGATGCATCATCTTGTTGTTGAATCTCATCAGAGATTGTTGGTTGTGCGCGAGTTTCATATGGGGTATATGCATACATTTGTTGGTTTATGGATTGGTCGAAGATCGATTGGCATAGGTTCAAGGGAAGCATATATTCTTCTAATAATGCATTGTTGGCATTATGGTAGAAGATCTTGAAGGAGAAAGTACAGAAGAAGAACATGGATGTTGATCTGAATATTGCTGCTAATATGTCTCTATCTCTTTTGTCAAGATCATTGATGGTGTATGATGGATTATGGTTCTTCTTGAAGAGTTTTTGTTTTGCAGATCTGGTCTATAGTTAGGGGGAGCATGTTCTCAGGGGGAGCATAACCCTTTGCCCTTGATGTCAAAGGGGGAGACTGACGTTGAGGGTCTTGAGGTTGCCATCAAGTCTAAAGGGGGAGATTGTTGGCATTATGATTCTGGTTTGGTACTATGGCACAGGTGATGTACTTGATGGCAACCCACTCAAGTGGCAGATCTCAGTTCAGGCTCTCAAAATCATTGAAAATGAGATAACCGTAGGTGATACTAAGAGAAGTTGTGGACTCGCAGGTGCACTGACCAAGAAGTGCAGACATACACGCAGGTGTTCCGTTTAGAAGGTGCGGACCCCAGTTCACTCACTCCAATGCAGAAAAGCGCGTGCACGTGGGAATCTTCTTGAATGGTCCATGGTATTTTGCCCGACATGTTTGATCCTATGGTTTTGGTCCGTGGTTTTGCATCTAAAAGTATTGATCCAAGGTATTGGGTTCCTAGTATTGAATACCTATCATTTTGGACCATGGTTTGAGTAGAGGCTTGCCTATAAAAAGGGAAGGAGATCATCTGGCTAGACATCTTTTTGAAATTTGAATATCTTAAGATCTGAAATTTTGGGTGATTGGTTTTAAAAGCTAGATCTAAATCAAGGAGAAAACTTAAGGCGAATCTATTGATAAGTCATGATCTCTCGGGCGCATGAACAGATCTGTGGATCTGCCTGACTGTGGCACATTGGAGGACTGTTAATTTGGCCCTAATCAGAAGTTCACAGGCGATCCACGGTTTGAGTGCGGGGGTACGCAGCGCGGGATAAAGTGCAGTGCAGGGGTACGCAGTGCAGCAGAAGGTGCAGTGCGAGGTATGCAACACAGCAAAAAGCATAGTGCGGGGGTACGCAGCGAAGCAGAAGGCGCAGTGCGAGGTACGCAGTGCAGAAGAAGGCACAGTGCAGAGGTACGCTGTCAGTCAGACAGTGAAGATGCAGATCTGAGCAGAAGTACGCAGGACAGAAGAACGAGTGGTGCGGAGATACGCACAACAGAAGACCAACCAGTGCGGATCTGTGCAGTTTAGACTCAGAAGAGCTACGAATATTCGCAGGCCCCTCTTGGTGAAGTTGTAGACTTATCTTGAAACATTTGTTGCCTGTCTTTTATCTTTTGTTGCAGAGTTCTGGGTTTATATTTCTGGTATTACTTTTCTATTTACAACATTCTGAAGAGTTGGGTGATTCATTGGTTGATTGTATAAGGAGACTGGGTGATTTGCATGTACTTGATGATTATTTGATCTTCTTGGATCCAGACTAAAAATTAATGAAACGTGGTCCTTAAAGAAGTAAAAGAGCTAAGGGGGTTGTAGCTCCCTTCCAGGAGAGACTGGAAAACGAGAGAGAGTTGTAGCTCTCTGCAGGTTGCAACCTGTGTACTGGTAAAGGACTGTACCAGTACAAAATCCTTGAAAAAGAAGTTTCTAATTGAAAGAAGATAAAGACATATTGCAGCAGGTGGTTTTCACCCACATCGAGTTTCCACCTTATATCTGGTGTTCTTTGGTGTGCCTACCTATTTTTCTTGTTCTTGTTCATTATTATATGGCAATGACATACAAATTAATGATCAATATATGAAGAATAAATTAAAGTATAAATCTGGAAGGTATATTGAAAGAAGTTAATATACGAGAAACGGGTTATTAATGGGAATTAATATATAATAGTTAGAAGTTAATATGAAAAACATCGGAAATGAATAGCATTAAGCATGATGTATTTTCTGTGATTTGTTTATTTTTCACATATATGCATTATAACTTAGGCTAAAGTGTTTTTGTGGGTCTTTTATATGAAAGGGCAATTTACATGGAGGTGATTACTTTCCCTAGGCAAATAATGTTTTAACCTTAGGGAAAGGGGTTTTATTAGGGAAATGAATGAAATGAAGGGGGGGTGAAGTTTTATGAGGGGAATTTAGTACTTGGTATCCATAAGTCATTGATCCGAGGGTCTAGTCAGATTTTATTCTCTAACTATCAACATTAAATTTAAAGCATGACATAGTCAAGATTAAATTGTTTGATTACCCTGGATTGTGTCATGAATCACATGCTTCACACAATCATTATTTTGTATAAAGTAGTAGTGGCATTTAGACTTGCACACTTTCATGGTCTCTTTTTGTTTTTTGGGGTTCATATTTTTCACTTTTTTGGACCTTTTTATTTATTCCTTTTGTCCTTTAATTTTTCTTTCAGGACTTACACTCTTTTCATTTTTTTATTTTTCAATATGGAAAAAATTTGCAGAAAGCAAAGGTATGTACATATTACAAGGCTTAACCTTAGCCATTGAAAATTATGACTCCTATTGGCATAGGAACCTAACACCTCTCACAACAGTTTTAGTTGTAGGTACATCAACAACAAGGGCTTCTACTTCAGTAGCTACTACAGTGGAGACACGCTCTACATATACATCAAGAGAATTAATCAAAGCCGTGGAAGACTTGTCTATCAGAGGGTAGGAGATTGAAAAGTTGAAAGCTCAGTTGAAATTAAAAATTGATAATATGTATGTGTTAGAGCTTCAAAAGACCGACAAATTAAAACAAAGAATTGAAGTTTTAGAGAATGAATCTATCATTCCATAGACAATTGCACAAGAAAATGAGAACTTTTTGGCATAAATTAATAATGCTATGACTGAAATTTGACCTTCCATTGAAATTATTTTCGAGCAGGAGGAATTTGTACATAATCAAAAGTGGTCATCGAAAGGATAAAGGAAAACGCGGGTCAAAAGCCAGGTGAAGCAACCGCTTTAATAAGAACCTTGAATTCAAAGACAAAAGAAGAACATGAAGAATATGAGATTACAGGTAGAAATGAGACAATACTTGAGGCAAGAATATTTCTTACAAAAAATAATGTAATCTTACCATTAGAGAATAAATGTCAAAATTTGGAGTCTAGCATTCAAAAATTCCACAAGAAGTCCAACATACTACACCAAAAGGGGCTTCCAGGTTTAAAGGGAATTGGAGATAAATTAGTTCAGCTAGATGACTATCAATAGAAGCTATATTCCATAGCAAGAGACAAATATAAATTTTCCAACATAAAGGGAACCATTACAATTAAATATTTCATGGAAGGTTTGAAGATCGACATACTTATCAAATAGAAAATAAAACATCTGTTTATAGTGAAGCCTACTTTCTAGAAATATACTGATGTGGATGAAACCTATAGACAATTAATCAAATTCTCCACCCAAGATGAAGGCAGGTGGGATAAATTATATCAAATTCTTGGGTAAATAGGTATTCATGTTTAGCAACAAAGCAACAATTTTTTTAGGCCGATTCATCACCAGAATCTTCGAAGTCAGTTCCAAAGAGATTCAGTAGTTTTAATTTTCCTATATTCCTGTACTATTTTTGTAAACAATATTTTAGGATATTTTGTAGAAACATATTGATATTTTAAATCAATATATTCGTTTTTATTCATCTGTGTACTATTTTTAATTTATAACTTACACATATATTTTTTTATTTTATAAAAGATGAAGAAGGACGATAATGGAGCGCCAACGAGCTTCATAACCTTTATTGAAAAAATAAAGATCGAAAGATTGAGGAAGCAACGTGTTAAAAATGTTGAACTTGATCCAAATCTTACTCATTTCATTTGGAATGGGCTAGACACTGTTCAATATCAAGTAATACAAGATGACTGTGAAGACATTGCTAAACTCATACCTAAAAGGGAGTATGCCCTAGTTATTGCAGATATCCCCATGGTTTCAATATTCCAAATATTGACTATGATAGTGACCTTTATACTTATCAACATTTTAGTAAACTGGTTGCGGGATTTGTAGAATCATGTCATCACCATTATGGAGATTTGTGACATTTCATTCAGTCACACAATTAGCAATGATATTGTCAAGCTTCAAAGGGAAAACAAATTCAACGACACAGCTTACATGGTAAGACGTTTAAAACTTATATTTGATTAATGTTGAAAAATTCATTTATATACAAGTTGATTGAACTTTTACTATTTCATGTTATAGGCAAAAGTCAAATCTTCTTAACAGTGACGATCAAGTATTTATAAATGATTGTGAGTTCATTCATATTGATAGTTGGGCAAAAGATGGTAGTTGTATGTCTATGATTTTTAATCGGGTGGATGGAAAGAGTCATAGCCAAATACTGAGTTATGATGTTGTTGTGAGAAAACTAACATATGAAGACAAAGAAGCAAAATGATAGATAGTTAACATTTATCAAAAACCACAATTATTGATTAACTATCTTATAGACACATGTTCAAATGAAGGAGATTGGGTTCTGGATTTATTTTCTGGCTCAGGTAAGTATTATTATATAGAATTGAATTTCAATAGTTTTTTTTTTTTTAATGAATATGTCATTATACTAATTTACTTCATTATTTATTTTGTGCTTCATAACTAAGTACAACACTAGCATGTTGTCTTCAAAAAGGAAGAAATTACATTGCAATTGAAAAAGATCCATTACAATGCAATTTTATTCATCAAAGAATCAATGCTCTTCAATTTCTTCCAAATGCAATGCAAGAAATTGGGTTGAAAAAAGGGGACTTTAGTGAATCACGTGTCACAAAAAAAGCAAAGGAACCTCAACCACTATTACATGGGATGTTTGGAAAGACGTACATTGGGAGATTGGTAGACATGAAAGATCCATTAGAAGACGAAAATGAGCAAAAACAAGCAGAAAATATTGAGGAAGAAAACAATGATGAAACTCTAGAGGACAAAGAGTTTGGAGTACGTGACATTGTTGATTAAATTTAAGTTATGCTTGGAAATCAAGCTCATTTTTTGTCACTATTAACTAGTTATACTTGCAATGTTTTGACTTTGATATTTCATGAGAAGAATATACACTCAATTAAGGTTGTTATGTGTTCAATATTTGTAATATGTGATTTTCGCATTAATTTTTAAGTTAACCATTATTTTTTGAAAAAAAAAATGATTATTAGTTTTTTTTGACATGAAATTCATAAAAAAACTATTATTTAACTATTTTTAGTTAAAATTTTCGTATAAAAATTGTGATTTTCGCATGTCAATTGTAGCAAAAAATATCAAAACGTTTAGTTTTTTAATTATATTTATGTTTAAAATGGCTATTTTTATGTCAATTGTTAGAAAATATTGTTTTTTAGAAACAATTATTTCTTGTGGATTGAAAAATTAATTAACAATCTATAAATATGTAGAATATTGAAAATTCAAAATATCAACCTTCTTCTTTAAATATGCGAAACAATAAAAACCTCACTACAAAAAAAAAAAATTAAAATAAAAAAAAGAAAATATGAAGAAAAAGACCACTTCAAAAATTATTAAGTTCACAAAATAATTTTTTACATTTCATACATTAGAAAATTATAAAGTTAAAAAAAAAAAAAAATAAATAAAATAAAAAAAAAAAAACTTAAAAAAAAAAGATCTTGTGCAGAATTACCACGTTTTTAAATCAGCATGAAAAACAATACCATTATAAAACGCAATGTACATACAAAAATTTATAGTGCCAAAAACTAAGATTTAAAAAACACATGTGTGTTCTGCATAACCCCTTTTCGAAATCGGGTCACTTTTTTGCTATCTCTAAAAAACGAATAACAATATGGGTTCCTGTTTCAAAGTTTACATTGTTTATGCAAGACTTGTCTATTAAAGGGCAGGAAATTTAAAAGTTGAAAGCTCAGCTTAAAAACCTCCTAGAGCTGAAATTAAAAATTGATAATATGTATGTGTTAGAGCTTCCAAAGGCTCACAGATTAAATCAGAGAATTGAAGTTTAGAGAATGACTCTGTCATGGCATAGACAATTGCACAGGAAAATGAGAACTTTTGGGCAGAAATTAATGAATTTATGACTGAAATTTGACCTTCCATTGAAATTATTTTCGAGCAAGAGGAATTTGTACATAAATCAAAAGAGGTCATTGAAGGGATAAAGGAAAACACGGGTTAGAAGCCAAGTGAAGCTACCGCCTTAATAAGAACCTTGAATTCAAAGACAAAAGAAGAACATGAAGAATATGAGATTACAGAGAAAACTGAGAGAATACTTGAGGTAAGAATATTTCTTACAGAAAGGAATCTAATCTTATTGTTAAAGAATAAATGTCATAATTTGGAGTGTAGCATTCAAAAATTCCAAAAGAAATCCAACATACTGCATCAAAAGGGGCTTCCAGGTTTAAAGGGAATTGGAGATAAATTAGTTCAGCTAGATGATTATCAGCAAAAGCTTTATTCCATAGCAAGAGATAAATCTAAATTTTCCAACATAAAGGGAACTATTACACATAAAGTTTTCATGGAAGGTTTGAAGTTTGACTTACTTATCAAAGAAAAAATAAAACATCTGTTTATAGTCAAGCCTACTTTCTAGAAATATACTGAGGTGGATGAAAACTATAGAAAGTTAATCAAATTCTCCACCACAAATGAAAGCAAGTGGGATAAATTATGACAAATTCTTGAGTAAATAGGTATTCATGTCTAGCAACAAAGCAACAATTTTTAAGCTGAGTCATCACCAGAATCCTCAAAGTTATTTCCAGAGAGATTCAGTAGTTTAAGTTTTTCTATATTCCGTACTATTTTTGTAAACAATTTTTTAGGATATTTTGCAGAAACATATTGATATTTTAAATCAATATATTTTGATAAATTTGTATAAATATTTCATATTTTGAAGTACAAAAGGCTGGAACTTGTATGAAGAAAGAAAATATTTGATGTAAGGATGTGCATGTAATGAAGTGATCATTTCCATTAATTTACAAAGCTTGTTCTAGGATTCCTATGTCACACAATTTGTGAAGTTTCCTCTCTTGTAAAATGATTATTTTTCCAGTTTTCCATATGTTCTTTCTGTCTCTATTGTTTAAAGAAGATTAAGGGTCGAATTTTTTTAAATACACTGTGCTCTGCCTTATAAACAATATCTATGTTTTCACTCTGATATTAAATATAGAATTCATCCTAGTGTGCTCTATGTTTAATTGAATCTAAATCTTTTCATCCCATTCATTCCATAAATGCTCTAAAGATATAAAAGCTTGCCTACCTTTCCCTATTACATCTATTCTGACATTCTTGTATTTGATCAACCTAAGACTTATGACTCCATTTCCCAATCGATTTTCCTCACAGTTTCAACCAAACCTATGAAAAAACCAAACTCAAAACTGAATGGCCTAACATCTCAAGACAACAATTATAAATCATATAAGAGATCCCTCTTTGAAGTTGGAAGGGATAGATCCCAACATCCAAAATGGTTTTTTGCTTACCTCTGGGATTGTCTCACACCCTTGGGAGTTTACAGAGTTAAAACATTTTGGCGACCGTACTGGGGACTTCACACAAATCTCATATAAATTGAATTTTTCCTTGGTAAAAAATTATTTCAGAGCTTAAAGACTATTTCAAGTGTGTGGCTATTAAATAGATGTTATTAAGGGTGTTTTGCACCTAAATTTTGTACATAGTTCTATTTGTAAATAATCTATTACGGATTTAGCTCCTAGAATGATATACACTAGAGCTCATCCAGATCCTAAACCACCAAAGTCGTAGATAATCCTCAAAAACTTATTAGAAAGAGGAGTCTTACTGAGAGCCAAGAAAGTAATAATCCATTGGCCATAGTTAATTCTCTCCATGAAAGTTTTTTAACTGTTGAGGATATTGAATTTGACTTACCTTTTGAGCATAGCCTTTGTCATACCAAGTCAGACACTTTTTTACCTAAGATAGTTTTTGATGAAAGTATTTTGAAACCTTATATCTCAAAGCATCAACCTATTAATCCAGACTCTGATGAAGATGTTGTAAAATAGTTATTAAGATTGAAGTTTTGGTCACCGAACTAGATAAGGCTATGCACAAAGTTGTTATTCATCAACGACCTAATTCTTTAGCTTCTTCCTCTACGGTGATTCCTCCTATTAGTACTTCTCCTCCAGTAATTCCTCCTATTAGCACTGTACCCATTTCATTTGCTATCCCTACCACCACTACATCGACTCAACAAAGTACAATCCCTCCCCCTTTAATACCCTCCATATCCACACCTATTGTAGTTTTATCATCTTCTCATTCCCAATTACCTATCATGGAAACTCGTTATGCCCCCTAGTCCTACTTGGAAAACTAAATGGCGTGCCGCAAGATTATCATATCTAAATACCTCAATTTGATGGCACACGGACAATCACTACTCAACAACATATAGACAAAATGAATGATTATTAATATTTGCAAGAAATTGATCATGATGATGTGAAGATGAGACTGTTTTCCCAAAGTCTCACAGGAGAAGTTAAGAAATGGTTTAAGGCATTGTGAGTTGCCTCTATCCCAAATCTCACACAATTTCACCAAACATTCCTCCGAATATGGGAAGTAAAGAAGACTCCTCTCCAAATATTGGCTTAATATGAGAGTATAAAGGGAGCCTCTAGTGAAACAATCCAAGACTATTGCACTAGATTCAATAACATTTCCAATTCTATCCCCAATGCAATACAACCCCCACCATGACTAACTCTGATCAAATTTCCAGATGGTTTTGATCCAGACATGTCTTACCAATTGAGGGAGAGAAATCTTGTTATCCTTGAAGAGATTCAGAGGAATGCAGTCAGTGTGGAGGCAAACTTGTTGGCAAACAGAGCTAGGTTAAAGATTGAGAGGAGAGCCACTATTAAAGAAGAACCCACTTCTTCTTCATCATGTGCTAACTTGGATACCTTAGTTAAAACCATGGAAATAATGATGGAAAGGATAAGTTTAACTGAGAAGGATCCTCTAAGGGAAAATAAAGGTGTTCCTCGAATTATAAATCCTAATTTTAGGAAAAATCAACCTTAAATTAAATAGAGAGAACAAGGAGGCAAAATTGATCAGCAGCAAGTTAGACCTCATTTCCAAGAGAACTATGCAAATGAAGAAGCTGAGGTACCAGAGGATCTTGAAGAAAATAAAATAAACTTATTTAAGGAAAGTGAAAATGACAACATTTTCTTAACTAAAGAGGAGAAAGATTTGTTCTTGCTATCATAACCAGAGGTCATCCGTTTAGAGTCGTATGATTATTAACAAGGATACCAAAATTCTATCATGGAGGTGCACAGATAATACAATTTGAGGAGTAAAAAGGCTGTTGAAAATCCTCCCAAGAAAATTCAGAGTGACACCCCTTCTACTAGCCAGCCAAAGGATGATTCTCAAAAGGAGACTTCTAAAAAATAAGGTGTAAATATCAAATAAATAGATAAACCTCATACATATTTCAGTATTGAAAATGAATTATTGAAGGTAAAAATTTCTATTCCTATGACTAAATTAATTAACAGAAATGCATCTAGATTTCATGTCCTGAAAGGTCTGAAGATAGGGGATGGGATGGACACAATTAATTTAACTGATGACTAACATGAGTTATTGTTTGGGCCTGAAGTTGAAGGAAGTCTCAAGATGGTAGTGTGCCACCTATCTATATTAGTTTGAACATTCGTGAACATTGAGTCTGGTGCTTCACACAATCTTATGCCTAGAGGCATCATGGAGAAGCTAGGATTAGACACAACAAGACCCTACAAAGATTTATATTCTTTTGATTCGAGCAAAGTGAGATGCTTAGGTCTCATCAAACATTTGTGTGTTACTCTAGTCAAAATACCAACAAAGAGTGTGGTAATGGATATTGTAGTGGCAGACATACCTCCCAAGTATGGAATGTTGCTATCAATATCATGGGGAACAAACTTACAGGATACGTTGCAGATGGACATGACCTATTCTACCATTCCCGTTTTTGGTTAGCATAAAAGGTTATGTAGGGAAACATTAATGATATATATGGTGAGCAGCCAAGACAAACTAAATAATTACCCCATGTATTATGTGCATTCAAATATGGACTCCTTTATTTTGTATAATGATGAATGTGTAGATGAAGATGTGTCACACTTGGAAGCTGAATTGACCAAGAGAGAGGAGATAAAATTAGATACTAGGAAACAAGATGAAGAGGGAGAAGCCCTTTGGAACATGGATTTTGATGGGGTTGTGAGCAAGGAAGGAGCAAGGGTAGGTGTTTGGATCTCAAACTCACAAACAAGTATATCAAAGGGACATTCTTAGAAGCTTAACTTTCAATGTACAAATAATATAGTTGAATATGAAACACTGCTTTTAAGACTGAAAATTTTGAAGAGGTTGGGAGCTAAAAGGACTTCAACACATGGGGATTTTGAACTCATCATTAACCAAATTAAAGGTGAGTACTCGACTAAACACCCTAGACTAAGGGCCTACATAAATGCAGAAGACCAACTTGTACTCATGTAGGGTTGACGAAAATATGGGTTTCCAACTTGTAAATTCAATATGTTATTAATGAATAGAAGTTAGAAGGTGATTAAATACTCAATGAAAAGGGCTTGAAGTCCTCTACACTCTCATGTTATTGACTTCTTGAGTACGTGATCCCTTTGACATCAATAACAAGTATTTTTCCAACATAAGGAATATGGTTTCAGTGGCCCATGCTATTAGATGTTCTGCATTACATTTGATGAAGCTTTTTAAAATCTTGGGGGTTCTCCATTGTAATGGGCCTAAGTTGAGCAAAGGGTTCACTTGGCTAGGCTAAAATTGGTTGGCTTGGCATGGATGCTTTTAAGCCATGGGGCATTATAGATCTATTATTTGTAGTTAGTTTTCCCACAAGCATTTCCTAACTAAAATATGGTGTTCATGTCAATTGTATTATTTTTGTGGTGTGTTTATCAAAGCTAAGAAATTGTGGCTTCTGAAAGGAGGTGATGGTTGCAATTGCCAACACATGTATGTTGAGGTTGAAGATAGCATAAATAATCCCTAATTGGGATTTGAACTGCATATGTGAAGATTGAGAGGACATAGAGGTCCAACAAGGTGAAATGCAACAACAAAAGTGAAATTTGATGAGAACAACTAGTGTGAGAAAATGTGTAAATGTGAAAGAATGAAAAAATGGTTTCCAAACAACAATTAAAAAAAATAAAAATTACTTGGAGATGAATTTTGTAAATTACATATAGTTGGGCATACAACTATAAGATGTAGTTAGGCATCCATACCCATACCAATAAAATCTCAAATAGACCTAAGTGATAAGGGAAATGGGCATGAATATTTCACTTCTCAAATTTAAAGGGGGGAATGTTAGTGTAAATTTGACTCCATGAAAAATTCAAATTTGTTAGGTCTAGGTACATCATTTTGGTGGCCTATGATATTAAAGAACATGGATTGCATGTGAGGAAACCTTTTAAAATTGAAGGGATTCTCCATTGTAATGGGTTTGAGTTGAGAAAAAGGCTCACTTGGCTATGCCTAGAAGTTGGTCGGCTTGGCTACATTTAAGTAAGGAATTTATGCATTTAAACCATGAAGAATAGTGGATCTTTTATTTGCTGCTACTTTTCTCACAAGGGTTTCTAAGGTAAAATATGGTATTCATGTCCATGTATTATTGTTGTGATGTGTTTATCATGTATTTATTTCTCTGTTTTTTGCTAACAAAGTTGATTTGTAGCAATAACCCTATAGCAATCTATGACAAGGACTTGTAGTGATCCATAACATGTGTGTAGTGATTTACATCATGGATTTATAGTGCCTCTTGCAACAACAATCCTACTGATACCAAGGATCTCTAGCGACTCCAACTTGGTTGATGATTTAACATAAATAAATACAAAGTAAACAAATATTTAATATACAATTTAATCAAAATGTGATAGCAAACTATAGAATCTATGATAAAAAAAACATCTTCAACCTTGACATCATGACTTGAGCATAAACAATGTGAAAATACAAGAGTAAAAAATGATGTTCACAACATATCGCACACCAAACACACTAAACATCATATACAACAAACATAAAAAAAAATGTCACCCCCTAAAACTAAAAGCACACTACTTGTACATAATTCTACCATAATTGTCAATGGAAGAAATTCTAAACTAACTATCAATAAACTTGTTAAAATCGCTATCAACATTGAACTTCTCTAAAAAGATGTAAGCATGTCGTATGGCTAAGGCCAACAATTCCTTCCTTTCATTTCTTTAACACCATCATTATATTTTTCATTATCCCTCACCAAGTTAGTGTTTCAAAAACTAATAATTCTAAACTGAAGCAATTAGGAATTCTAAATCAGCCCAAAAAAGGCGGTCTCGTACAAGAGCATCACGAGATCCTTCACCCATTTGTCATGATTGTCCATCTCGGCTCTCTTTCTCAGCTCCTCCATGATGGCGTTCTCAGGGTTGATCTCCATCGTTTTGTGGCTGGACATGTAGGACGACAGCAAGTGGAGTCCACTATGCGATCCGAGACAGCAAGGGGAGTCCACTATGCGATCCGAAACCACTACCTTCTCCACCTTGTCACCCAAGATGCCCTTCATCACTTTGCACAGACTCTCAAATGAGGTTTTCTTCTCTTCCCTCTTTTTCTTCTCCTCCTCTGTCTCTGTCTCCTCCAGCTTCAGCCCTTCTTTCGTAGCAGAAACAAGCTTCTTCCCGTCATACTCCTTGAGCTGACCTACTGCGTACTCATCGACGGCATAACCCTTCCTCTTCAGTCTCTCCAGGAACTTGGCATACTCATCTTTGTTCTGGCTGTCTTCATGTATCCCCAATTTCAAGTTCTTCGAAAACGCCTCATAGAACTTGGCATACTCCTCTTTGTTCTCCGCGATCTCGTTGAACATTTCAATACAATTCTTTAACAAAGTCTTCCTAAATACCTTCAGAAACTTGTTCTGCTGCAGTATTTCCCTGGAGATATTGAGGGGCAGATCGTCAGAGTCCACCACACCTTTCACTTCCTCAATATCCCCTTCATCTTCATCTTCATCTTCATCTTCCTTCTTCTCCTCTGCCTCCTCTTCGTCGTCGCTGACCTCCTCATCTTCATCTTCATCTTCCTTCTTCTCCTCTGCCTCCTCTTCGTCGTCGCTGACCTCCTTTTCGGTAGTCTTCTCAGTCCACAAATAGATGGGATAGCTGATGAACTCGGAATGCTTCTTGACCAGATCCTTCAGCCGCCGCTCCTCCAGGTACTCCACCTGCCATCCCCAACCAAGCCATGCCCTTAAATTTAAATAAATGCACAGGAAATGTTAAAAGAAACAAATTGATGAAACATATTAGAACAGGGCATGTTTATAGTACCTGGTCTTCCTTGAGAAACAGAGTAATTTTAGTTCCCCTGCCCAGGGGCTCTCCGTTAACGTCTCTAGTAACAGTAAACGACCCCCCAGCCTGGGATTCCCAAACGTATTGCTCATCGTCGTTGTGCTTAGTGGTAACAATCACTTTCTCAGCCACAAGGTAGGCTGAGTAGAAACCCACGCCGAACTGACCGATCATGCTCACATCCGCCCCGGCCTGTAGAGCCTCCATGAACTCCTTGGTCCCCGATCTCGCAATGGTTCCCAAATTGTTCACCAAATCTATGCATTGCAAATCAGAAAATTTCACACAAAACACCCACTATAATATAATCTCAAGATTGATTAAACTAAACATAAGCATACAATCATAAGAATCATATATCAGAATTCTAGTGTACTTACCCGCTTTACTCATGCCTATTCCGCTGTCAATAATAGTGAGGCACTTGTTAGCCTTGTCGGGCACAAGCCCAATGAAGAGCTCCGGCTGAGCATCGAGCTTGCTCTTATCCGTCAGTCCTTCGAACCGAATTTTGTCCAGCGCCTGCAGCCATTGCCACAAACAATAATCAGCATTTAATATATTGGCATGTGATTATTGATGAATCTAATTTACTAGGATGAATTGCTGATTCATCCTATTTTACTGCCCTGTAATCAAAGCTTCGAGCCCCACCTAATTCTCTGAAAATATAACCCTACACTTTGGATGGGAAGGGAATGGAAGTTCAAAATTAATAAATCTTAAATTTCATACTTACATCGGACGAATTGCTGATGAGCTCCCGGAGGAAAATCTCCTTGTTGCTGTAGAAAGTGTTGATGATGAGGCTTAGCAGCTGATTAATTTCAGCCTGGAAAGCGAAGGCCTCCACCTCGCCGCTATGCATGTTCACGTCCGCCATTGGAATTGGAATTGCAATTGCGACGAATCAAAATAGAATAGAACAGTGAACCAGACAAGTATTCAACACTTTCAGATCGCCGAAAACAGAAATCTCTTCTAAGATATATCAGAAACTCCGCCGATATCAATCTTTCGCACAAAACGTTGCCAAGGCGTACTTCTAATGCTTTCCTCACCCAAGCCACAGCCTTATTATATCTGATTCTACGACTCCACGATCGTTCCTATCTATGAACGTCGAATGAGGCTTTGGATGTCTCTAGAATCCTTTGGCCAATCTCGGGGCTTCGCAAGAGTCCACGTATTTGACCACGGGTTTGCCCTTTAGGTAAATAGGGTCTTGGTTTGTCTTTTAGGTTAATTTTCCATGATAGCATTGGTTAATTTCAAGGGTATTGAGGAGAATTGACTCTCTCATCTCCGACTCGTGAGGTACTCAACAATTTTGGGAGTCCACCTAGTTAATTAACCCTTGGCTTTATTAATATATATTAATATTAATTTAGTAATATATATTAATAATCGGTGAGGTACTCAACAATTGAGAGTCCACCTAGTTAATTAACCCTTGGCCTTATTAATATATATTAATATTAATTTAGTAATATATATTAATAGATTTATGATAAGAATTGGTAGAGATTAATATAAATTTATTTTGAAGAGGAACCTAATTTTTCAAAATATTATTTTTATACTAGATTATAGTGAAAATGCTTCCACTCTTAATTAGATTTGAAAATTAAAAAAAAGAAAGAAAGGTAAAACAAAAAATAATAAACTAAATATTTTTAGAATAAAAAATAATTTTTGAAATTTGAATTTTTATTTTGAAATAAAATTTGCTAGGAATAAGAATTATTTTAAAAATAAAAATCTATATTTGTTAAAAATAAAAAAAATTTGTAGGATATTTGATTAAAATTTTCATTTTGTTTAATTTAATACAAATATTATTATATAAAGAAAATCAACTTATGATAAACTAGGTTAGTAAAGATATTCTAAGCAGGTGGAATTTGAAGTGATAGTGCCATTTGCCTCCATTAAAATCTATGGATTATTATATCAAACTAATGAGTTATATCCACAACAACATTATATATGATTTATTAAATTAAACCAAGAGTTTATTGACGACAACTTTATATATGATTTTGATTATAGTAGCAACCATATCTTTTAATTATAATTTTTTTCTCAATTGTATATATGATTGACAAAGTGATTTGAAAAAAACAAAGTTGGAAAAAATAAAAATAAAAAACAATTTGGCAAAACCAAAAAATAAAACCACATTAATTTTTCTTTTTAATTTCCTAACTTCCATTTTTTTAGAAGGAAAAACCTCAAAGAAACCCCCAATACTCTTCCGTTGCTAAATGTTTGCATGTAAAACAAATGTGTTTCATACATGCAGATAATTTTGACCAATTCTTATTGCTACATTACCACTAAAATGTTTCTCGAACCCCATCCTCTAACATATTATCCTTGCAATTTATAGGGCTACGAAACACTTAAGCAAAATGTAGCTAACAATTCTTCATGTTACATACTACCATCTTCACCATGACAAAATGACAAGGAAGGGATAAATGTTAATTGCAGAATACAAACCGAAAATCGTGAACACATTGTACATAGGTGAAGTGACAACTCACTTAAATCCCTGAAACTGACAAATTTTTATGTTCTTCTTGGGCAAGGCAATGGACCATCATTGTTGGAATTGTTATGCTATCCATGAGCCTTGGGCCTACATCAAAATTATGCCCAAAGTGCAATATGATCATATGACCACTCGCGAGAAGGAAGACCTGTGTCTTTACAGAAGCTCTCCTCATCCAAAAGCTCTAACAGGAACTCTTCCCTAAGTGAATCCGTTGTATACAAAATATAGTCAAGAGTTTCAAAAAAATGTTTGGTACAATTGGTGAATAAAGGTTCATTTGTTGCAACGTCCATTCTTCTTTGTTGATGGTCTAAACCTTGTGTTATTCCTACCATTCTTGCAAAGCAAGAATAAATACTAACCAGAGGTAGTTAGTAAAAAAACTTGCTTGCATGACATAATATACCAAGGGGATTTGTTGTTAAGTCTGGATGTGAGGATTCAACTTTTCCCATTGCAAGAAGAGCATGGGGGCCACTTGCAGGAATTGAGTTGAAATCACCACAGACTAACATAGGTATGTCTACACTAACAACCATTTTCTATAGTCCTTTAAGAAGAGTATGAACCTGCTAGAGTTTGACATCCTTGAGATCTAGATTTCCATTTGTGTGTATTAGCCACACAAATAAGTTGACTTTTTCCCAGTGCAAGGGAATCGATCCCATGGTTAGTGTCCTTTTCCTCCAAAACTAAATCAGAGCAACATTGTCTCTATGTTATGTCCCTATAATACTAGTGATTACCCCATTACTATTGTAGCTGTATCCCTTATTAATATTGTTGTGCCCCTATTGTCCCCATATTTTTATTACTGTGCCCCATTGAATCCCTCCATTGTTATTTTTGTGGCTTTATATTATTATTGTTAGGTCCGCTGGGTTATATTGTGACTCCTTAGACTCCTATATATAGAAAGGAAGTTTTTTCATTTTAATCATCCAAGAATTGGTCATTTATGTAATGTAAAGGAGGTTGCCCCCTCGAATAGGCTGAATTATAAGGCGTTTATCTATCTTTTCTATATTTTCTGGAGCTGGTTTCATAACATTTGGTATCAGAGCTTTGGATTCTAAGGTTTCGTTGTTCCAAATAGGTCATCGTGGCATTGTCGCTATAACTTTTTTTCTGCGATGTTTCAGAAGCTAAAAAAAAACCCATTTGAGAAAAAATCGCATTGAACCTCAAGTCCAAATTTGAGAGCTCTTCATGCTATATTTGCAGAGATATGATCTGAGAAAGTTGGTCTTTTGTAGACTCCTGAATCACTTTCCAAACAGGTGACCTGGGGAAAATCGTCATAACATTCTCTCTAAACATCGGATTGAAATTTCATAAGAAGGTACAGAAATAGGACGGAATGTAGTTTCTTATAGATATTTTTCAGAGCCAAACGTCGAAACAGTGACTCGTGGCACGTCGTACAAGTTCGCTCTACTGAACTAGTCTATAATCAGGTCACTGTGGGAGATTTCGCATAACTCTTCCTTGGAGAATCCAATTTGGATCAGACTGGTGGCAATGGAAAGAGGAAACATAAGGCTACTGCAAATCACAATTTCAGAATTGGAAGATCTGAAAGTACAAAGATACATCAGAGGAAATATCGATCTCCTACAAAGTGAAAAAAGATGTGTAGATTCTTTTAAATTTTTGCTTAAGATTGGTTTGAAAAATTATTTTGAAGGAATTCAAAGGGCTAGTAGAGTATTATTATCGGTAATTGATGCCCCGAATAAATAAAATGCAAACGCCTAGTAAGAAACCTGAAAGCTCTAGCATGACTCATGAAGAAGAGGAAGAAATGCTACATGATATATCAAAATTACGAGAACAAGTGCAACAAGTGTCACTTGCACAAAAAGCAACAGAAATCTAGACGGATGTTAAAAAAAAAGGTGTAGAAGCTAGATGGATGGTTTAAAGAAGCGTAGAGCTAAGATGGAAGGCATAGAAGCTAAGATGGATGGCATGGAAGCTAAGTGAATGGCATAGATGCTAAAATGATGGCATGGATGATAAGATGGAAGAATGAAGATAAATATGAATAAGTTGCTAAAGAAATGGCCACAATGGTGAAAAGGTACTAAGAAACTCATGATGAGAACAAAATAAAAGTTAATCATGATTCCATAGACTCTAATGTTGGATCGAAGACCCACCATATTCCAAAAATCGATATGAGGAAGTTTTATGGCAAGGATCCCGCAACATGGATATTACAGATGAAGAAATTTTTCGATCTCAACATCTGAGCTCTGCATGTCATTTGGTTTAGCCTGAATCTCCTGCAACAGTTTGATAGTAGGATGGCCCAAAGATGAAGGAAATCTGGCCTCCATGTCATATACTAGCTCATAAGGGCTCATCCCAATGGATTTTTTAGTTGAAAGTCTGTCGGCCCACAGAGCATGTGTGAGCTTCCTATGCCAATTCTTTTTGTTTTCCTCTAGCATTTTCTTTATGATGTTGATGAGGCTTTTGTTGGATGATTCGACCAAGCCATTACCTTGAGGATAGTACGCTGTAGAGTGGCCCAAGGTAATGTGGAATTTATGGCAGAAGTTGATCATCTTTTTGGATTTGAAGGCAGCAACGTTATCAGTGATGATCTTCTCAGGGCAACCAAATATGGAAAGGATATTACTCTCAAGGAATTGGATAATGGTGGAGTCATTGGCTTGTCTACATGGGATGGATTCAATCCACTTGGTGAAATAATCAGTGGCTGTTAAAATCCACTTGTGCTGGCCTGAGGAAGAGGGATGAATTTCTCCAATGAAGTCAAGACCCCATTTTTGAAAAGGATTTTCGGTTGAAATGGGCTTAAGGGGCAAAGACAACAATTTTCTTTTCCCTTCAAAGATTTAGCATTTGTGACATGAAACAACAAATTTCTTGACATTTTCAAATAGCGAGGGCCAATAATAACCAACCCTTAAAATCTTGTCAGCAGTGGACTTCCAATATAGGTGTCCTCCACAGTCCCCTGCATGGAATTATTTCATGATGCTGTTAGTTTCATTCACAGTTAAACAATTAAGCAATATTCCTTCATGATTTTTCCAAAACAAAGCACCATCTATGACACAAAACTTTGATGATTTCATCCTTTAAAATCTTTTCTTGGTCCTGGACAATCCTGGGGGAGCACACAGGTTTAACAATACAAAGCAAATATCAGCATACCATGGGGATCGCAAAAAGGTTTCACTGATCTATGGAGTCGCCAGCTCCGATTCATTGTCCAGTTGATTGATATCTAAGGCTTGGAAGTTTGTTTCGGACATTAGTTTGGCTAACCCTTGTCCTTTTATCAGCTTGGTAGGTTTTATCTCAATGTCATATTCCAGAATGCTAGCAATCCACTTGCCTCTTTTGCCTTCTAGTCCCTCTTGAGTTAATATATATTTTACGACAGAGTTTGGGACATAGGCGATCACATGAGAGTATAAGATGTAAATTCTGAAGTCTTTGATGGCCTTAACCAGGGCATAAGCCTGCTTTTCCATAATCTGATATTTCAAGGGTGCATCTCTTAAAGCTCGGCTGAAGAAAGCAATTGGATTTTCATTCCCTTGATCATCCTTCTGCAAAAGGACAACGACTATGGTATGCTCAGATGCAAAAGAAAAGATGATAAAATCGTTGTCGAATTGTGGACTAGTGAGGACAGGAATTTGAGTCAGGGCAGTTTTGATACTCTCAAAACCCTGCTTGGTTTCAAGAGACCATTTTACCTTTGCATCCTTCTTTAACATATTTCTCAGTAGCCTTATTAGCTCGGCTAGGTTTGGGATAAATCTCCTTAGGAAATTGATCTTTCCAAGGAATGCTTGCAGCTCTTTTACGTTTCTTGGATATGGGATTTCGAGGATAGCTTGAATTCTTTCAGGATCAATTCTAATCCCATTTTTTGATATGATATGGCCTAAAATCTTGCCTTCCCCAAGGGAAAATAGGGACTTCTTAGGATTCAAGGAAATGCCATATTTCCTGCATGTTATGAAAATTTGCCTCAGATGTTTAAGGTGCTCTTGGTCAGATTTGGAGAAAGGGGTTAGGTCATCAAGGTATACAACAAGGAAATCATGTATCTCCTTGGAAAATGCAATATCCATTGCCCTTTGAAAGGTAGCACCAACGTTTTTCAGCCCAAAAGGAATTTTGACATACTTAAATGTTCCCCACGGTGTGGTAAAGGCTGTTTTGTCTTGGTCATCCGGGTGAACAAGTACCTGATTAAATCCTGAAAACCCATCTAGTAAAGAAATTCTAGATGATCCCACTACTCTTTGTAGAATATGGTCCATTTTGGGCAAAGGGTAGTGGTCTTTTAGAGAGATTTGGTTTAAATTTCTCAAGTCTACACACAGTCTTATCTCTCCTGATTTTTTCCTTGTGGGAACTAAGTTAGATACCCATTCAGAAAATCTAATGGGTGCAATGATACTTGCTTCAAACATTTTCTTTATTTATTTTTCAATGAGGGGAAGAAGCATGGGGTTGATTCTTCTCAATTTCCGTTTGAACGGTTTCTGATTTGGTTTTAAGGGAATGGTGTGTTGAATTACTGAGGTGTCATAGGACTTCAAGTCCTCATAACTCCAAGCAAATACATCTTGGAACTCTTTGAACAAATCCACATATTTTGGTTTTTGATCAGGGGGCAGATTTTTGGACAACTTAATCATTTTGGGCTGTTCTGTTGTCCCTATGTTGTGTTCTTCTATAGCAGCATTTAAAGGCTCCATTTTTGGTTTCTTGGGCACATCATTGTCATCAAACATGTCCTCTAATGGAGTAAGGCCAACAGGCATAAAATTACTTTTTAGGTCAATAAAATCATCCTCAACTTTGGCTGCTTCCTCTAAACACATTTGTTTTAGTTGCTCTATGTTTGCGTTGTCAAAAACCGTTGGGTTAAGGATTTGTTTAGCTGTTGAAACTATTACAGCCTGCTGATTTTCTTCTGTTAGCTCTTGGGAATAATTCATGGCATCCATATCAACATTTGTGTTTGAAAATTCACCCTCAAGGGTGAGGAAATTGTTAATCTGGGTATCATTTTGAAACACTTGCCAATCCTTAACATTGTTGGGGACTGAGGGTCTATGTTTTATCTCAGCAGTGAAATGGTGATTTGGTTCAAAGGGAAGCTTGCATGTGCTGGCAAAAGTTGCTAGGCTGTGAGCATGAATATTATGGTCTCTTGAAATTTTGGCAAGCTTGGATTCATTGAAAGACTTGAGTATCTCTGTGGCAGCAGTCCTATAAGCTCTCATTCTATTATCATTGGTAACAAAGTTACCTTTCATCTGTTGTATAATAAAATCGGAGTCGCCTAGAATGGACACTTTTGCAACTCCTAGGGCTTTGAGTAATTTAAGGCCTAAGAGGAGAGCCTCATACTATGCCATGTTATTAGTACATCTGAAATTTAATCTATAGGCATGGCCTTCTGCATGATTATCATGTGTATTGTGAATCCATACCCCTGCCCCTGCTCCTAACTTATTGACAGAACCTTCAAACTCTAAATACCATGTGATTTCTTGTCTTTGGTTTGTATTAAGAGTTTCAGTTATTTGAGGATTGGGCAGACTTAAAATTTCTGTTTCGGGAGGTTCTTCTTGTTTGCTGGTTGCCTTGACTGTAATTTCATGGGTATTGGCAACTGATTCCTTATTGATGCATGTTTATTTCTCTAAGGCTAAAGGCTTCTCATCCGTTGGAGGTTTGGTGTCCTCATTGAATATAATAAAAGAATCCATATCAGAATGGATTGAGTAAATTGGAAAATTATGGGGCTTTTCCTCACTACTTACCACATACTTCATCAGTTTTTCCCTGTACAGTCTCTTTGGTTGCCCAAAGACAGATATAGTGGCATAGGAGAGGTCAAGTTGAAGGGATCCTTGAATTTTTTCTCCCCATGATCTTGATAGGAGCATGCCATATTTTGTTGGTATGTCAGCAACTACTACGTCCATTAGGATTGTCTTGTTGGGAAATTGGACTAGAGACACACACAAGTCTTTGATTAAGCCAAAACACTTGACTTGATTTGAGTCAAAGGAGTATAGATCTTTATAGGGTCTTGTGGCATCAAGGTTTAGTTTTTCCATTACAGCTTTGGGCATAAGGTTATGTGAGGCACCTGAGTCAAACATAACATTATGCAAGATTTTGTCATGTATGTGCAAATTGACATAAAAGGGTGGGACAGGTCCATATGTTGATTTTCTGTTAACTTCTAGACCAAACAGTAGCTCAGGGGTATCATCTAAAACATTTACATCATCCATGACCTCTGGTAGTTGAAGTGACCTTTGAATTTGTTGCCTATATTCATCATGTTTGGCAAGTTCTGAGAGGGGAATGGATATCTTGAGCTTTCCAATTTCTGCTTCTAAGTTAAATGGTTTATCCAATGGAATTCTTGCATTAGCAGTAGTAGTTTTTTGCTTGTCGAAAGTGTTTTCGGTGTTTTCTTTTTGAATGCCAGCGTTATGGTAAATGACAGTTTGTGATATTTCTGTTTTGGGAAGATTTTTTGGAGTGCCATTCAGTTTTTCCTTTGAGGGAGAGGGAGATAGAGGCTGATCAATAGGAGGCTGAATGTCTGATATATCCTATACCGTTATCTGATGCGGGTTTGGGGCAGCCATGTCAGCCGGTCTGTAATGACAACATTGTCTTTGATTTTATTAGGCATTTTGCTATCCTTTGTTCTGCTAGGTGCAGGGGCATCAACGGTCCTTGTTCTCAACTTATATTGTTTGTGCACCTCGTACACATCAAAATCATAACCTTGTTTGAAATCAAAAGACTCTCCTCACTTGGTTTGAAATTGTTTTACATCAGGGTAGTCTCGGTCCTCTTCAGTGAGAAAGATTTGTTGTTTGTTTTTCGAATCTATCAGGTTCGTGTGAGCCTCATCTGCGGGCTCACTGGATGTGGATGCCTCCGTGTAGTTTTCTTGGAAAGGAGGCCTAATATCATGGTCGGGACGAGCCCTTTCAGTGTTTATGGTCTGATTTTTCCTGAAGTTCGGGTTCCTTATAGTGTTGGTCTGTTGTGCTTCCCATGATGATTTTCTTTCAATGCTCTCTACTCTGTCTCCTAGCCTATGCATGCCGTTAATGATAGCATCTAGTTTTTGATCTAAGGCTGAGGGTTCTTCCTTGAAGGTGGTTCTTCTCTCAGTTCTGGCTCTGTTTCTTTTGGCAATCAGATTTTCCTCCACACTAACAACAACATCTTGCATCTCCGCGAGGCTTTGAGGGGCTCTTTCCCTTAACTGATATGCCATTTCAGCATCGAAACCATCAGGGAATTTGTACAAAGAAAGATGAGGTGGTGGTCTTAAATTTGGTGGTATTGCATTGTAGACATTATTAAACCTCCCGCAGTAGTCCAAAACAACCTCTTGAGGTCCTCTTTTGATAGTATCATACTCAGATAATATGTGCAAGAGGTCTTTTCTTTTCTCCCGTCTATTGACAAATGTCTGGTATAAGGCTTCTGGGTTTACTATGGAGTTGGGTGTAAGCACTCTAAACCAGGTTTTGACATCACCTATCAAACTTTGGACAAAAATCTTCATCCTTACACTATCGTCATCAATCTCATAACTCTCAAAGTAATCCTGCATTTTCTTTGTATGCTGTAGGGCTGTGCAGGAATTTGTGCCATCGAAATAGGTAATCTTTTTCTGATAATCCTGAGGCATAGCCCCGGGATTAGCAGGCAGCTGTAAGGGCACATATCTATTATCCATTTTAATGGGGATAAGGGGAATAATAGGGAAAAGTGGAACGACTGGAGTGACTGGGATAACAGGAACAATCGGGGTAATAGGAGTAGTGGTGGTATTTGCAGTGAATGGAGGTGTGGACACAGAAGTTGGGGAATGGATGTTGAACATGGGGAAGAAAGGTTTGAACGGACCAAAACCTTAACAAGGGTTGAAAAACTACTCGGCTGAACTGTCTTGGGAATAGTATCAGCAAAATCTTCTTGCTGCTCTTGTTTCCTAAGGATTTCGGGGATTATATTGGGGTTTTCAAAAACAGCCGGGGGATTCGAATCGGGATTTGACCTTGTATGACGCAAATGCTTCTTGGGAGCCAGCTTCTAACTTATTTTTTGGGAATTTTTCTAAGAACACAAGTCAACCGGACTTTTTATAGGTCGATTTCTTCCTCTGTGGAGCTTCAGACTGGTTTTCTGAGATTATCTGAGAAAGCTCCCCAGTGGCGTCGCCATTATGTTATCACTCAGGTTGTCCCTAAGCTCCTGAAGGTATACGGCTGAGGTAACCACAAACCAATCTTTGGATTGCAGGTTCTATCCCACCTGCAATCGGAGAGGGCTCTCTCTTAATGTTTAACTTTGTTTGATGATGATTTTAGGCTAGCTATTGGGTTCAGTGGATTTTGTTTTTGGGTGGAAGGAAGGCTTGGGTGAAGGGGAGATGTCTTCAAGAAAAGAGGCAAGGCATAGTAAGATAAGTTTCAAACTATTGGGCGTGGAGTCATGGAGTGCAACTGATGGTGCGTTTTCTTGGTCACAAGAGAAAGGTGGAGCAAGGTAGCTATTCATGAAACAATATCCGAGCTGAACACAGATGTGTTGAGGGCTAAGGAATGAGAGGCAACAAAGAATCTCTCAATCAGTTTAGCAAAGGGAACATGAAAGAACCATACTTAAGAGCAACTAAGAATTCTTAAATAACAATTATTTATAGGTGAGTTAGAGTAAATATGAGCCATGAGGAATTCATATTTATGACTAAATCAAGAGGAAAACATTTAAAAGGCACAGAAACTGAGCGTAGAGTGCATCAAATAAAATTCTAAACCAAACTTTTGTTCCGTGACTTGAGCTTATGTGAAATTGAAAAATTACAGAGGTGAGAAAAACTTATTGTTTCATATAACAGCACGAGAATTCCATCGTTCACTCTTCAAAACCATTAGCAATGCATCCAACAGTTCATCCTCCAAGCTTTCAGAAATCTTTGATTATAGAAATTATCAGGTATATAGTGCGAGTCTTAGCTCAAACAAAACATCAACCAACAAATATCAACCAACCAACACCCTTAGTTACATTGTTTCGGGCCCTCTTTATAGGTAAAATATCCTGGAGTTTTTATTACAACCGACCTTAACAGGTCTACGGGGAAAAGTGTTTTAAACCTAAACCTGTGATGGAATTAAATGCAAGTAAACATCCCTTGAGCTGCGCCTGAGGCAGCTGGATCAAAATGAGTTAATATGGTGTCTTTGACGGCCTAGTGCAGTGCTTCTGTCATAACTGCGTTTTGAGTTATGGTCCATTGATCTCATGTGAGTTTTAATGTGCAGTCATTGTGATGATGAGCGCTGAGTGGTTCCTTAACTGCTTCTTGACTTTTTAGGATTTCTTTTAATGTTCTATTCACCTCGAGCCCTGAGAAGCCCTTCTCTGATACACTTTGCCGCAACACTGATACTCTTTGACGTGGATTTTGGCTCTGCATTTGCTCTGATACTCATTAAGGCCTGAACCGGGTCTCTCTCTGTCTTCTGCTATGATCCAAACTGCAAAATCGGGCCCTTTCGGCCCTTTTCGGTGCAAAATTGGCCGAGGAATCAAAAGATTCCCTAAATATTCTCCAATATGGCCTATTTTTTGTAGCGATGCGCAATTAATTCGAGCCTTAGAATTTGAATCCGAGCCTCCTAAGATGCTTTTTCGCGCTTGCGCTCCTTTCTTTGGCGAGTGACATCAGCATGATGTCAACAACAGCTCCTGGTATGGTGGATGACGTCAGCGGGTGACATGGCAGGATGACGTGGCAGGGTGTTGGATGGTGCGGCGCCTTATGTATTTCTACGATGCGATAGTAATAGCTAAAATGCTGCAAATTTGCGATGAATTTGTAGTGAAGTGAGTTTTTAATGATAAATCATATTTTAAACAAAATACGTGAATAAATAGAGGCATGTAGCGAGGAAGTGTTTGCGAAGCGATATGCTCTCTTGATGTAGTGGCAATGTCGCATCAGAGCAAAGGAAGCGGCATGCATTTCGGGCGCAGGACCCTTGCGATCACCGACTAGCGATATCACATCGGCTAATGGGGGAGGGGCGTATATATGTGGCATATGGTATTTGCGATACGCCGATTGCGAAATGTCATCGGCGGGACGTCCATCAGGAAGAAACAACAGCGAGCCATAATACCCTTGCGACCTCCGATTGCGATAATCGCGTTGGAGGGGGTCCACCGGGATCGAAAGAATGTTAAAGAAATTGGCAAGGGTTGTTTGTGATCGGAGGAGGGGAATATATGGTTTTGAATATTATTTGCGGCCTCGGAAGGGGTCTGATAACCTTAAGAGAGAGAATTACATGCTTTGGAAGGAGTCCACTGTATTGGAAGATGGTTTTGGAGGGGGAAGATGAGGGTTCTTGCTATGTTTCAGAAAAACTTAGCAATTCCCAAGTGTACTTATGGTTATTTTTCAACCAAAGGGAGGGAATAAATATATAAGGGAGTTATTAACATAGTTAAAAATAGGGGATGAGGAGATAGATAGGGAGTTATATAGTAAGGTTAGCGGTTAATATGACCAGTGATAAGGAAGCGCTAAGTATGTGAATCTTAGGCTTTTTAAAGGAAGCAATGATCCGTAAAGGGAGTATGAATATTGCTTGAGTAAAGCAGATCTTTACCAGGGTGAATTGTTATGAAAATGATGAAAAGGAGAGTTATCAAGCAGATCTTGACCTCTCTAGGGGAAGTTAGTAAATGATATAGGGGAGAGAAGAAGGGGAAGTTAGACATGCGTCGCTTGAAGTCCTTCAAAATGGGAACTGCTTTGTCATACTGATTGAATGGATATAACATTTGAAAACACAAAATTGATCATAATCAATGATTCTGCAACCACAAAGCTACCTACCCATCCTAATTACCTAACATTTTTTCTTATTTTTGGTTTGGGTGCACTTAGACTTGCAGACCTAGCTTTTCAACTTTTCTTTTTCTGTCCTCCTATCTGCAGACTACCCTTATTTCTTCCAAGGGCCCAGATTAAACAGTTGGGCTCCTTTGCTTTTCTACCTGTCTAAGAATCTATCAAGATTAAACTGTTTGAACAGATATTCATTCTCTATATTCTAAAACAGGAAATTGAAACCTAGGGAGACCAAGATTAAGCTGTTTGGACCTCCCTTTAGCAAGAAAAGTCTACAAAAATGGAATAATTCTTCAAAATTGGAATGCAGAAGTTGAACTTTGACTAGCATTCTTTCATGGCCTCTTTCTTTGGTGTCTGTGAGAAAATATGGAGCATTGCAGCATGCAAATTATGACATATTTGGCTTGTAAAAACGTCAATCATGAAATATGAGTAACCTACTGCAGCAGGAGGCTAACACCTGGAAGCATGGATTCTAGGAGAGGGGAAATAGGATTAGAAACACCCAGTGTTTCTTGTTGGAAGACTATATCAGTCAGCTAAGTTTGGAGGAGCCTTCGCAGTGCTAGTTTTTTCTTGGGCCTAGTAATCCCTCTGGATTTGAAAGAGATGACCTTGATGGTGGAGACAACTCTAGGGGATTATGTGCTCTAAGGACCCTATCAAGAGTAAGTTGTTTACCCGTGGCAATCTCCATCCCTGTTTGATGTTTAGCTTTTGACAAGGAGGATGGTCTACCTCGAGGGAGTTTCAAAGAGGTGGGGGAAGGTACTAGTCTAATGCCTATAGCATCTGGTGCCCAGAACCATGAAGGTGAGTGAAGGTGGTATTGATGGGATATGGGACCAATTTTAGGTTTCCAATAAGATGGCACCTCCTTTGGAAAAGAAGGCGGGGTACATGATATAGTAGGTGGAGGGGAAATCAGTGGACATTCAAGGTGATTAGGGTGGGATTGCAAGTTAATAGTGCTTTGTTGTGGTCCCATAGCTTTATCATTATATGCCGAAGAAATAGTAAATTTTGCAGAGCAAGGATCAGAATTTGACATACCCGAAGATAGCGCGGCTCCAACGGCCACCTTAGAACTGGTAAGTGGAGGTGAAGGAGGCCGGAGAGGCGTTTTCCCACACTTCTTCAGTGTTGTTG
>APFE031050055.1:0-55783 GCA_000404065.3 Pinus taeda
AAAGAGGCATCCCACAACACCCAATTACCCAATTTCCACGTGTGATTTGTTTTCCTCACTAGAATCTTTGGTTGATGGGTATAAAATAAAAATAATCTCAAACAATGGTTACCGTAAACAAACTCCAAAGTTTTTGTTATAAAATTACTCTATGCATAATCAAATTCTTGGTCTTGTTAGAAAATTTATAACACTAATTCTTTTATTTAATGAGTGAATAGAAATCAAATCGGATCCAAGAATATGGAGAAACTAGTCTAAATTCATAGAACTCTTTGTTTTCTCGCTTGAAAAGACCCATGATACAAAAAAAAGTTTCTTCCAAGAAATGAGAGCAACCTACAAATGATGTTTTTGTGTATGAGAGATTAAATCAAATAACCTTACCAAGCTAATTCCAATTACAATCCCAACAAATAAGCTATTGTTTAAAAGCTACAATCCATGGAGAGCCTCTTGAGCAAGATCCTAAAAGATGAAGATCATGCTAAAGGCTTAAAATCGCAACCGAGTGTTATTTTAGTTTTTGCATATATTTTTTTAAGATAGATTTATTAATTAACGAATGCCATTGAATATTTTTTGCACATATACTCACAAAACTTTTGTTATTGTCATTTATAAAGCATGCCTCTTAAGTACGGTTTAACATTTGTGAATTTTCATTTTATATTAATTTATTAATTAACGACTGCCATTGAACATTTTTGACACATTGATTTTGGAATTTGTACTTGAGAAGCTTTATAATCTTGTCATTTATGAGTCATGACTCTCGATGAATCAATCATAATTGTTGTTCAATGGTTAAACCTTTGATGTTTTAAGTTTTACATTTTCGTATTAAATTTCAGTGAGGTTTTTTCATTTTCATTTTATATTAATTTATTAATTAACGACTGCCATTGAACATTTTTGACACATTGATTTTGGAATTTGTACTTGAGAAGCTTTATAATCTTGTCATTTATGAGTCATGACTCTCGATGAATCAATCATAATTGTTGTTCAATGGTTAAACCTTTGATGTTTTAAGTTTTACATTTTCGTATTAAATTTCAGTGAGGTTTTTTCATATACATAAAATGTAAAGGTAATACATTTCAATGTTTTCATTCTCCGCAACTTTATTTTCAAAATCAATTCCCTCGTCCTCATGAACCATAAAAACTTCAAAATCAACCCAATAACTTGAGGAATGCCAGCCAAAACTTGGGAATCAACACAGTGACTCAAAGAAGGCCACCTAAAACATCTATAATGGTAATCTTAGCTGATGTGCAATTCCGAAATAAAATAACACCTTGGAAGGGGCTCATACTCCTAATTAGACTCCCTCAACTTTTTTTAGAAACATTGGCCATTCATATTTTCTCGCAATGAAAAGCCCCTTAGATTTATAATGACATTATCTAAATGCAAAAAGAAAAGAAAAAATTATCTTAGCCCAAGAAACTGAAATTTTGAAGTATGCCCTTCACTAGTAAATCATTTTCAACCATGTTATGTTAATCAGAATGGATTTTCCTAATCCAGTTAGGCCCATTATGAGACAGCGAGGACAGATTGCTAGTTTGTATGCTACATACACACCAAATCTCCTTTTCGTTTAGCAACAAAAATCATACATTAATACAAGAATAGACCACAGTAATAGACTAAATAATAGATTCAGTCATTGGATAGATAAAAGTTGGCAGACTTTCTATAATTCCTGCACTCCACAACATCAAACCGAGAAAATCTCCGGAGAACTCATTATTCCTTTTCCCTAAGTACGATTTATTCCACATTAATAATTACTCCACTTTACTCTTCCAAAAGTGCTATCCTTCACCTGGTGATAGATAGTAGATACTGGAAGACCACGTAGTTAATGGACCTCGAAAAGATAGATATATCTCTGAATCCAAGTCAAGGAGGAGCATTGGAGCACCAATATGCAATGTGTTCATCCTTGCGTGTGTTGCTCACAAGTCCCCCGCATCGCAAGCAAATAAAACTGCTACCATCTGCAAAAGCATCCATTACAACTTGCATTCTCCCATTTTCGGCTAATATGGAGGCTTCACTTGAGTTTTCTACCATAGATGCTGCATTAAAATGACCATGATGAAAAGTTGGTCCTGGAGGAGCTGCACTAGGTGATGCTTCAGCAATTGCACACTCCGCAAATAATGATGCAAGTTGATCAGCAGCAAGATTCACTTGCATTCTATTGTTATATAACTCCCGGGCTCTCTGCAAGGTATGTAAAACTGCAGATTCACCGCCTGATGCTTTCAGTGCCATGACAACCTACAAGAAGCCAGTACAAATTAGTCCATTGGCTGTGCTTATAATCTGCTTCCCCAGAATTTTGAAGAGAACGGCATTATATGGAATATATGTCAGATGTAATACATACATCAAATATCAGCAGATATTCGGATAGAATCTTGGTGACTGCTTTCCAGTCGTAATGCATTAGAAGGATTATTACAAATTCAGAGATAATCTCTGTTATTATAGCAGTTCAAAAGCAAGAGAGTAAACTATAATGACTTATGCATCAGCTTCCAAATAGAGTGAAGGTGAAAACATAGTTGCTTTCTTTGCTGATGTAACATTGCTATACATGTTTTCTGTTGTTGATATGATGAGCACATACTACAATATGCACTTGCAGACAAATGATTGTTTTCAAGTGATTATCTACAAGTTTTATCTAATTTCTCTGTATGAAGCATATATTGAAGATCTGTTACCAGAGTACACAAAAATATAATTTACTGTCCCTCCCTAAAGTAGTACCATAATGATAAATAAAAGAATCTTTTTGTTTTCTGAAAAAGATGTAATGACCAAACGGCATGGTGTTTAATATCCTCTGGAACCTCAAAACAAGATATCTGGGATAAATGCATAGAAGCAGGTAAAAAATTAATTGCATAAGACACAGCTGGTGTTAATAATGGCAATTGATCACCAACTAGAATTCCACTTTCTAAGAACCAAATATCTTGGAAAACAACAAAAAAAATATCTACTAATGTGGATTAGTAAAAACTAAAGTTATGGCTCCTAGAATCTAACTGATAAAAGAAAACTGAAAAACATGTCGTCAATAAAATCAGCAGACCTTTTTCAGTTTTGCAGAAAACATTATTTTTGTAACTAGAAACCTATCCAACGAAACCAAACTCAGACTACGAGATGCTCATGTAAGGGGTTAATCAGGTACTATAACTCTATAATTTCCAAGGACACGTTGCTGGAAAAAAAGCTGAAAATGGCCAAGTATTACTATCCACAAGCAGAAAAGATGAACGGAGGAATTATTACGATAGATACTTCAAAGAAACGAAATAAACAGATTGAAAAAGTACAAAGCAATAATATCATGCTCATGATGGTTGCTCCTGTTCTTTGCCTCACAGAATTCCAACATGGGTAATGTGAAAATCATGAGAAGTGAATAGTTGATATGGAGGAGAAGAAAAGTGAAGACTCAAAGGAATGAGGGATAAAATCAATACAATGTGTCTTCGACTGCATGGAAGCATTAATGTTAAGCATGCTTCCTCCTCAACTTGAGGTTCCCACTGATAAGAGTAATAACTTAGAAGATTAATTAATATATATATATATATGATACTGACTTGTTCATCTTCTGTATTTATATAAATTCCCACTGATAAGAGCCATAACTTAGAATGAATATATATATATATATATATCCAAAAATATGATACTAACTTGTTCATCTTCCGTATTTATATAAAGATGCAGTTGCATACCAATCAAAGCCATTGGTATTGGAACAAGTAGAAAGGTTTCTTCCCATCCACACATTTTGTTAGGGTCCTACCCTAACCACCTTATTTAAATATTTTATTAATGTATGATGCCACCTTCATTGAATAAGGCTCATTAAATAGTTAGTTAATAGTCCCCTTAGGTCAGTCGGTTGGGCCCCTAAGAGGCACTTATTCGACCCCCTCTTGAAGGCTTTATAAAGAAGATTATCTCTCCTCATTTGCACATGAACTTATCTCATCTATATCTCTGATCCAGCGAAATTACAGGATGCCGAAATTTCAGGAGGCCGAAATTCCAGGAATCTGTATTTTGTCATGGTATTTGATCATGTTCTTGGTTGATGGTTTGGTTATTATCTTCGTATGGTTAATTCTGATGTATTTATGAATCTGGAACTCTCGCATAAGAAAATATTTATGGGTTTTTCCCTGGCCTCAGCCCTAATTTCTGTGTTTCTTGTCTCATGGTTTTGTGGTTAATTCTACTGCAATTTTCTCTGTTCTTTCATGGTTATAAATGAATTTTTATTAATACTTTATTTTAATGATGTTGAATGCTAATGCTAATAATTGCTGTCTGTGTGGGAAATTTGTTCTAAGCATTTCCCTAGTAAAATCAACATGGTATCAGAGCTGGGGGCGTTAGAGAGCAGTTTGAAGTTCAATTTAATCACAAAGATCAAGCCAAGTTAAAGAATGTATGGTCAAAAGGTCTGCGGATAAATTCTGAAGTTATAATCCTTACTATGGAAGTTCGAGCCTTTGTTGTCTTTGTAACCAGACCAAAGTAAATAGGAGGGCCAAGGCTAAATCAAGGATCCGCTTCGCTTAAAAGACAGTGAATCATTAATTTTCTGAGAAAGATACCTATATTATCCTATGTGAGTTTCCTGTAACTCCATGCGAACTTCATCAGGCTTTTTTTATGTTCGAGTTGTATTAAAACTATGATCACAGCCTCTGTATAATCTGAATTCTATAGTGATACTAAATGCAAGGTGTCCTCCATGATCCAAGCTATAAACTCCATAGATGATCTGTTTCTCAAAACCGAAATTGATTTGAAGGTCAAGAATGCCTAGATTGAGATTTCTGAATTTTGCAGACCTTATGTGAGCTCTGTGGCTCAGATCAGTGGCATGCAAAATACATTCAAACCTGTGAATGATGTGAAGTTGAGAAGAGATCCTAGGCCTGTCTGATCCAACTTCAAGAGATCCTAGGCCTGTTTGATCCAACTTCAAGAGATCCTAGGCCTGTCTGATCCAACTTCAAATATACGCCTTCAATGAAGAATGATTTCAGAAGAACCTGAAATGTGTTTAATGAATCATATGCCATCTCCAACAAAAGGTCTGCGGAAATCTGTATTGTTCAAGTCTGTAATGATCAAATCAGATCTCCCTTGCTCTGTGACATGTCCCTCACTCAAAACCTAAGTCTTTGGAGAAGATCCGACTCTTGGTCCGTAAGTTCCTCTAAGGGACATTATGTGATTCAGTGCAGACCTAAGACTTTAACTCTCCATGCAAATTATCTATGGTAAAGCTATGAAATCTGTGACAAATCTGAAGATAGCATCGGAGCTCTCTCTCTCTCTCTCTGTGGATGATCCAAGGACCCAAATCTGAGGTCTTTGTTATGCAAATTGTGCGAAGGCATTTGAGAAGATGGCTTAAAGGGCAATTTGAGTATATAACATCTATCTATTGTGATTCGAAGAGGATAAGGAGGATTCAAGGTATGATTTGCCTCTATAAAAGTCCATGCATCTAATGCATTGCTATTTGAAGTTCCAAGTTCTTCTTTCTCTGTGACATTCAAAACAATGATCATATATACAGTTTTAGTTCTGATAGAAGGCCGACATTAGGAAACCAAGATAAGCATTCTTCATTACAAGAAGTCGGCCTGTTATCTATAATTGTTGCCCTGGTTAAGGGTTAAATTCGGAAGTGTGTAGCTATCATTTTATGATAAATATCTTGCTACTGTTGACCACTAAAATTGCACTTCAAGACTCCATGCCCGAGGATATTTCAAAGCATTCCTGCACTTACAAAATTCCATATTTCATCAGAGCTTTTAAGCCCTTTTCTCCTTCTTCTTTCTTCTCAAGTCCTTGAATTCTGCATCCCTGTGGGGATATTGTAAAAATGTCACTAGCATGATGAATAAAGCTATGTAACAGACCTAAGATGTTAAGACTTGATTAGCAAGCAAATACACCTTGGAGTGTTTTATTTACTTGGTTAATTATTCCCACTTTTTAGAGGCGAAATTTTTTCTAGGTTTTTTCACTCACCACATATCCCAAAGCCGGGGTGACGGCTTGGAAATTGTGCCTTAAGTCCATCTTAGTGTCTAGGGTTTGTTGTCTCACATAATGTCTAAGCACCGCGACAACGGCTCAGATCGGGGGTTGTCACTCTGATCTCCAATCTCTCCGTCTCTGTCTCTCTGTCTCCCAAGAGCATACTAAGGGGGGAAGACCTTATGAAAATGGAATGGAGAACTAGTTGGGAACCAACCAGTTCGAGAGACACAATTAAGCGACTAAGTACTTCTTTTAGATTTAGCAAAAATTATAGGATTCAATTAGATTTAGAAAACTGATACCAATGTTTTGTGGAGTCAACTATATTGCTAGGAAATTTAGGACCAAGTAATTGATGAGCAACTGCTGCTTGGATGAATAACTATCTAATATCAAATGCAGTTTCTAAAACTAATGTGAGATGCAAGAATCTTGATTAATTTTAGTTAAATGCCTATTCTAAGTTTAAACCCTTCAATCCTTTCTATATCGAGCTTGATTTCGTAGTAAGTGGCAGAGAGAAGATAAGGTGAAGCACACTAAGGTGTGATTAACGATACCTCTCCTAAAAATATAACATCTCCGGTGCCTCTGGCGCTTCAAAGAGTTGTGGCTCTGATGACTGCAAGGTCACCGTTTTAAGTACTATTAAAACTATGGTTCTCAAGCAAAGATGAATGGGTGCCTATCTTTCTATAAACCAAACTTATGCTTGGAAGTAAATTTTAATTATGCAGGACTAACTTAATAGGCAAATGCACGAGATGATTAGAAGATGGAGCGAGATGAAGCTAGATCAAGGATTGAAAGCGCTTATGTCACGATTTATTTCTGAGTTATATGCCAAAGCCTTAGATTACTAAAATATTCACTTCACATTACAGTGACTGAAAGATAAACCTCTTTAAAGATTCGGCTCAGCAATGATATCACAGTTTAGTGCCCAATATGAAATTAAATCACAAACTTATCACTTCAATTTATCTAGATTCTTTCCAATTATAGCTCAAAAAGAACAAAAACTTCTTCACAATTCTTCAAGGTCACCCTCAAGATAATGCCAATTATGTAGATACTCAAAATATTCAATTTAGGAAATGGAAGATATGCAATTTTTCACAAGTCCACGATAAAGTATTCAATAAAAAATGTAGATCACAATACTTGAAAAATTCCAAACTAAATATGCAAGAAATATCCAATATTTCAAGTAAATAAACCCACACCTAGAGCGATTAAAAATATTTAAAATCCAATGCCAATGATCATGAGACTTAGCATGCAAAAGGCTTAAGCACTTAAATTTCTAAAATTAATTACCATGAAAAACATGAAATTTAAATGCTAATCAAATAAACACTTCAAACAATTCCAGAATTAAAATGATTTTCTTAAGTAACTCCAATCCAAAAAATTCTTATTTTTTTTTTATAGTCAAACTTTATAGATATTAAAAAATTAAGTTAATTTGACAGTAAAAAAACTTCAATTTTTACCACAATTTTTTTTCAAGTTTGTGGGCCCCAAAACCCTTATCACATAAACTCAAAAGGAATTAGACTTTTAAATCAAATTTATGTCACTCTTAAAAATCCTTCAAAGTTAAATGTAATAATGTTTGTGAATTTTAAAAAAAAAAATTGAAAGGGGCAAAATAAATCTAATGTGGAAAAAATTTAAAATTTAAAAATTTTTATGGGCCAAAGGCCACTTAAAAAAAATGTAAATCAAAGGTTATTAAGTTTAAAAATTTTAAAAGGCCAAACCAAAAATTCGAAATGAAATTCGAATGAAGCAAAAATTTTGGATTTTTTTATTGTTTGTTTTGAAGCTAACCCTAAAAAAATAAAAAAGAAACCAAGTCGAAAAGGCTTGGTCAAGGGTAAGGGAGGGGTAATGCTGCATGCAAGTTGGAGGGAGCAGCAAGGAAGAGCGAGGGCTGCGAGGAGGAGCTCACGCAAGCAGCAAGGAAGGGACACTAGAGGAGCTCACGCAGGTAGCAAGGAAGGGATGCTCGCTAGATCAAGTAGCGAGGGAATGGAGAGATGGAACGAACAACGTAGATGGGAACTGAGCATGAAGGGAGAAAGGAAACACAAAGAGGACGAGCAACGAAGATGGGAACTGAGGACAAAGGGAGAAAGGAAGCGCAGAGAGGACGAGCTAGGGCCATGGATAGGAAGAGCGAGGGGGAAAACCCTACAGGAAAGACAGAGTTGTGTGGCAGACGAAAGAGGGAGAAGGAGCTGCAAGTTGAGAAGAGGATGCAAGGAAGATGGGAGGAGAATGCAGGAAAGGGAAGAACAAAATACACAGAGAAAAAAGAGCAGAATTATGAGGGTTATGCAAATAGAGAGGAGATGAGGAGAAGAAAAGATGCAACAAGAGAGGACTGCGATTTGGAGATTTTAATGATGCAGGACTAACTTAATAGGCAAATGCACAAGATGATTAGAAGATGGAGCGAGATGAAGCTAAATCAAGGATTGAAAGCGCTTATGTCACGATTTATTTCTGAGTTATATGCCAAAGCCTTGATTACTAAAATATTCACTTCACATTACAGTAACTAAAAGATAAACCTCTTAAAAGATTCGGCTCAACAATGATATCACAGTTTAGTGCCCAATATGAAATTAAATCACAAACTTATCACTTCAGTTTATCTAGATTCTTTCCAATTATAGCTCAAAGAGAACAAAAACTTCTTCACAATTCTTCAAGATCACCCTCAAGATAATGCCAATTATGTAGATACTCAAAATATTCAATTTAGTAAACGAAAGATATGCAATTTTTCACAAGTCCACGATAAAGTATTCAATAAAAAATGTAGATCACAATTACTTGAAAAATTCCAAACTAAATATGCAAGAAATATCCAATATTTCAAGTAAATAAACCCACACCTAGAGCGATTAAAAATATTTAAAATCCAATGCCAATGATCATGAAACTTAACATGCAAAAGGCTTAAGCACTTAAATTTCTAAAATTAATTACAATGAAAAAGAATGAAATTTAAATGCTAATCAAATAAACACTTCAAGCAATTCCGGAATTAAAATGATTTTCTTAAGTAACTCCAATCCAAAAAATATTTTTTTTTCTATAGTCAAACTTTATAGATATTAAAAATTTAAGTTAATTTGACTATAGAAAAAACTTAAATGTTTACCACAATTTTTTTTTAAGTTTGTGGGCCCCAAAACCCTTATCACATAAACTCAAAAGGAATTAGACTTTTAAATCAAATTTATGTCACTCTTAAAAATCCTTCAAAGTTAAATGTAATAATGTTTGTGAATCAAAAAAAAAAATTGAAAGGGGCAAAATAAATCTAATGTGGAAAAAATTTAAAATTTAAAATTTTTTATGGGCCAAAGGCCACTTAAAAAAAATGTAAATCAAAGGTTATTAAGTTTAAAATTTTTAAAAGGCCAAACCAAAAATTCGAAATGAGATTCAAATGAAGCAAAAATTTTGGATTTTTTTATTATTTGTTTTGAAGCTAACCCTAAAAAAAATAAAAAAGAAACCAAGTCGAAAAGGCTCAGTCAAGGGTAAGGGAGGGGTAATGTTGCATGCAAGTTGGAGGGAGCAGCAAGGAAGAGCAAGGGCTGCGAGGAAGAGGAGCTCACGCAGGAAGCAAGGAAGGGACACTAGAGGAGCTCACGCAGGTAGCAAGGAAGGGATGCTCGCTAGATCAAGTAGCGAGGGAATGGAGAGATGGAATGAGCAACGAAGATGGGAACTGAGCATGAAGGTAGAAAGGAAACGCAGAGAGGACGAGCAACGAAGATGGGAACTGAGGAAGGGAGAAAGGAAGCGCAGAGAGGACGAGCTAGGGCTCTGGATAGGAAGAGCGAGGGGGAAAACCCTGCAGGAAAGAGAGAGTTGTGTGGCAAACGAAAGAGGGAGAAGGAGCTGCAAGTTGAGAAGAGGATGCAAGGAAGATGGGAGGAGAACGCAGGAAAGGGAAGAACAAAATACACAGAGAAAAAAGAGCAAAAATATGAGGGTTATGCAAATAGAGAGGAGAATGAGGAGAAGAAAAGATGCAACAGGAGAGGACTGCGATTTGGCAAAGAGAAAGAACGATTTCGAGTAGAGGATGGAGGGCTCAAAAAGGGGTTAGTCCCTTGGATTTTAAAAAAAAAAAAAAAAAATCAAAAATCAAAAATCTTTGCCCAAAAGTTTATTGATTTGTCGGAAATTTTATATGAAAAACCCAGATCTAATTTCTTCCTTGCAAACAAATTGTTTTCTGAGACAAGATCTTGTTGTCCAGGCCTAGATTTGTCTCAGATATTGAAAAATCTCCTTAAAAACCTTCAGATCTATATCTACACAAACAACAGACAAAAACCCAGAAACCCCATACAAATACATAAAACTTGAAATTAAAACCCCAAGTTAGAAAATCCAGTCTAAAAATTCTAAATATTTATACAATTAAAATTACAGATCTGAGGAGTATGAGTCTGACTCCACTCCCAGATCTAAAGATTTCAAGCTCCTGATAGCTAGATCTAACTTTTTAACACAATATTTTGAAGATAAATATTTTTTTTTTAATTTTAGGTACTAGCCAAGATACACCCTATAGAAAAATAAATCATTAGATAAATCCCAAGGCTTCAATCAAGTAGGCTTCTTAGAAATTATTCTTTGAGAGTTGGTTGGTCCAACTAAGGAGTATCCCCAAACGCTCAATTAAAATTCGAATGATCTTCTGCACACACTAAATCCAACTATCAAATCAAGTAGAGAAATAAAATAACTATAATTTTCAAGAACTAGAGATATTCACTAATTCAATCAAATTAAAATTGTTACCCTAGATCCAATAAACTGAACAAGATACCTGTGCACAAATTATTCCACGAGTTATTGATTGACAATTTTCAAATAATATTTAGCAAAAAAATTTGAAACAATATTACCATAAATTCGAGAAGAGGAAGACCACCATCAATCGATACCCCAAAGACTTTTGCATTATATTTCAGAAATATTACAAGAGAGCTTCGAGAACTTAGTACACAATTCAAAGATCGAATATAACACACTGACATTGACCTCTAATTTATAGATGAATTCTCCAACGTCTAGTTTGTTTGATCCCCATCAGAGTAATCCCAACCGTTGAAAAAGATTTAATTATCTTTTAATCTCCTCCGTCGAAATTATTTTATTTTTCGAGGAATTTCAAATTTTTCATTTAATTCCTTTATAATTAACTCAAAAACAATTATTTTGAGTTAATTTCCCCAAAAAACTGATTTGACTTAACTACCAAGGCCCAAAGGTTCAAAATATCTTGAAATTTTCAATATTCCCTTGATCGGGAGCCTCCAAAAATTAATTTATTTAAAACCCACGAATTTTACCTTCGAAAAATTTAATTTTAACTAGAACACAAAATTAATTAAATTTTGGGATTAGGATTTTAATTTAATTTTGCCAAAAAAATTAATTAATTGACTTATGAGGGGATTAATAATTTTTCCAACCCTATAATATTTATCCATGGTGTCTAATTATGAGTGACCATGCACTAGATATTTTTTACATGAATATTTTACATTTTAATACATGAAAGGGGAAAACCCGTTTGTTATAGACCCTCAACATTTACCCATTTTTGTGACACAAAAAATATAATTTAGTAGACCAAGTGACTTGTAATAAAATAATTTAGCCAATTAGCTAAAATTATTCCCAAGTCACTTTTACAAAGACTCTATCTAAAACATTAGGACTCACCTAATATTTTGACAACAAAACCCACCCTAGCTTTGAGGTGAGGGTGGAAGGAAAAACTCTGCCAATCATTAGTGTCTAGAGACAGGTGAATCAGTGAAACAAAAAACCTTATAAAATGGAAATCGCCACCAAAACAATAGGTTTACCTAGGCTGTCACATATAGACGTGATCATACTAGGATTATTTAGATTATACATATGCAGAATGGGTTGACATCTTTACAAAACTGCCGACTGATGATGAAATTTGAAAGGCGGGAACACTTGAACACGATAGATCCATTTTGCGAAAATGAGGGTGTATTGCTATGGGGTCATTGACACAAAGTGGTCAACAGGGTCAATGTATATTACCATGCTAGTTCATCTCTGAAATTCTGCGGAATTTGACTAGTTCTACGTAAGATTTTTTAATAGCTAAAAAAATTCTGCAAAACAAAACTTTTTTAATTAATTTCTATGTAATGATGTAAATAAATGGTCCTAGGAAATGTCTGGGGCATGTGACTACCTAAAATTCATCCTTAGAGGCTCAACATTCTCTTAAAATTCTCTTTGAGGGTCAAAAAGCGACTTATCACCCCTAAAAATCCACTTATTCTAATGTTAGTGGCGAAAAGTGAGAAAAAAAATCAAAAAAATTAATAATTAGAAATTCATTCTCAGAGGCCCAACATTATCCTAATACCACTTTGAGGGTCAAAAAGTGACTTATCACCCCTCAAAATCCACTTTTTCTAATGTTATTAGCGAAAAATGAGGAAAATTTTATTAATTTTTCCAAAGTCAAAATAAGTCCAAATTTGACATGGAAATTAAGTGGAGAACTAATGGTGATATGGCAACCATGTAGGACCCACCACCCAAATGTCAAATAAGCAAGTCAAAGCTCCAAGTGACAAGTCAAACTGGTCCCACAATGTGTTAGAGGTGTCATTGCATGGGATCGTGATTGAGATTCGTTGGGAGTTTGCTCCTCAATACTCCTAACATCTTCTACACTTGGCTTCCCATCAATTGTGCACATGAAGAAAAGCTTGTACATTGGGCCAACAAAGGATTAAACTTAGATCACAAATTTAAATCCTTTTTATGCAAAATTCCTTTTGCTACGAGTCTTGCTTTATGCTTGTCAAGCAAGTGGTCTTATTTATACTTGTTCTTGAAGAACTACTTGCAACCAATTGGTTTGGTTGTGTTGTCACACAAAATGTCTAGGCACCGCGACAATGACACTGCTGAAAAACTCGACTGTCTCATATGCCAATGCAAAACTTAAAGCTATGTGAAATGCAGAGACTTCGTTAATTTTAGTTAAATGAGGGCTTAAAATTATTTATGAAACATGTCTTAAATGTTATTTAACTTAAGGCTCAGAAAAATGGTCTCAATGTGAAAACAAGCACTTATACCAGCAATGTGAAATGTAAAATCTGCACAAGTAATTATTGAAATGTACAATAGAACTAGAATGTATAATGCTGGAAATAAAACACTTTAAATTCATAAAATATATTTGCATGAGGTGCTCAATCAAAAACATTAAATGCATAAGTAAAACTAGATTAGTCCAAATTGCATGAGCATGTAAAAACAAATGTATTTCAGAAATTAAACTAAGTGTTAGATTAGTCCAAATTGCATGAGCATGTAAAAACAAATGTATTTCATAAATTAAACAAAGTGTTTAAACTCATATTGCATCAATGATAGTAATTTGCTCTTAAATCAAATGTTAATACCAGCGATATATTCTAAACCAACAGTCCTATAACCATACAATATTCAAATTTTCTATGTATGACAACGGTAAATTCACATGACAAATTAATGAATAAAATTCAGAAAATTTATGAGTTTAACTATTTCTGATCTACCGATGCATTTGATCTAAAAACTCATAAATAAATTACTGAACAACAGTGAAACAATGTTCAGAAATTTGTTAATTAAGCATGCAAAAAGTTACTAAAGGTAGCCTCTATTTCTACAATGTATGGTAGTAAAAAATGTAAATATAAGTCACCTGACACGTGGATTCGGGATTCAACGGATACAAGGATTCCAGTATCGGATGCAGAGATGTTGACCCCCCGGAACAAGACACGTTCGGATACGATATATATATATATATATATATATATATATATATATATATATTATTAAAATTAAATATTTCTTACACAAATTCTCATTCATGATACAAATTCATTGATTTCAAATATAGATCTTCATCTACATGTAAGTTTTACTGTTTACAAAGTAACATTATGCATAGTACATAGTACATACAAATATAATTGTGACATATTTGATAAATCATGATTTATAATACATATTCAATTCATCGATGATCCAATAGAAGAAAGACAAGATAGTAAGATAAAGATACTGACCACTGTAGTTTTCTCATTAAGTCATCATAATCAAAATGTGTTACATAGGTAGTGCAATGCCAATGGAAAATAGAAATATCAACTAGTAAATACAAAACAACTACAAGTATACAAGCCTCAAGCCAGTAGGTAGCTCATGACTCATGAGTCATCAATCCTCATAGTCATCATCAAAATCAACATCATTGTCTTGATCATCATGGTCACCAGTACCACTGCTCTCCTCTGCTGCATCCTCCTCCTTTGTATCCAAATTCATATTTGCATCTATTGGTGTGGAGGATAACCCCTCTACAGTATCACCATCATCAAATCTGACAGGCTCTAGCACTGGATCATTGAGATCCAAGTTGGCCAATGCCAACTCAACACTGTTGTCTAGACCCATATCATCAGGAAAGACATCCCACATTTTTGTCTTTCCCTTCAACCACTCATCCCTCTGCTTGTAAATAAGACGAAGGTTAGTGTGCACATACACCATTGTATCTGCCCTGGACTACTCAAGCCTTCTCTTTTTGGCACTATACAAATTCCCATGTGTGCTCCAATTCCTCTCACAACAAGAGCATGAAGTCACCTGAGGGAGGAGCCTCATGGATAACTATTGTAGAAGAGGGTTTGTTGCCCCAAGATTTGCCCACCGAGGATAGGGCTACTTAGTCCCCCTGTCTTTACTCAAATCATATCCTACAAATCTATCAGTGCTAGTTTTAAACTCTGTAAAGGCATCCTCCACCTCATCAAGAGATGCTCGATCTTGAAAAACTTCCCAGAATGCATCTTTCCTCCCTGTGAGATTTCACCATCCATGTGAGGAGGGAATCTGCAGGAAGGTCCACCATTTAGCCACTCATGGCTATAGTATTTTGGGTCCAATGAATGAGCCAAACAATGTAAGGGTGTGCAATTCTTATCCCATCTCCTGACAAGAATATCCTGTATAGTGGTGAAGAAGGCCTTTGATGATGTCTCGTACTTGAGACACTCACTATAAAATAGTGCTCCTCACAAACTCAATCATGGAATCCCATCCCTCATAAACCTCTCCTAGGATGGGTTATTTTGTATCTGTGAATCGAAGCAAGGGAATGATAGGGTCAGTGATCTGAATAACTAGATCTACCCTCTCCCACCAAGCATCATCTAACACTGTGTCCTTCACGCTTTTAAAGGCTACCAGATCTGTCTTTCTCCAAAAAGACCAAAACTCTAAAATAACCATGGCCCCAAGAGCAGTCTTGACCTCCCTCAACCTCTTCAACATGATGAATGAAGAGGCAAACCTTGTATCCACGATCTTCAACAATGATAGATTGTTGTACTCCTTGTAGATAGTGAGGGCATTTGTATGGTTTTGTACAAAGTTACGGATATGTCGTGCATCCTCAATAATGTTACCAATCCAAAACACATCAGAAGCAATAGATTTCAGTGTTAAGTTCAATGAATGGACAATGCAAAGTGTCCAAAACACTTGTCGATATTTAGCTTCCACAACCATGCCAGCAACCTTGCAAATAGGTGCATTATATGTAATGATTTGCACACAAGAAGCAACACCTACATCTTCAATAACTTTAATAAGCAACTCACCCATATATTGCGCATCCTTGTATTTTCCAAGTACATCCACTACTTTCAAGAAAACTTGACCGTTCAAGGAACACACCATGAAGTTGATGAGTGGATATCATGTTGGATCTGTCCATCCATCAAAAACAATGCTAACCCGAGATGTTGGTCATGATGCTTTAATCGGCTCAAGCATCTTTTCCACCTCTTTTTTTGTCCTCATCAACAATGTGATTCTAAGCTTCTCTGACCCAGGAAGCACATTACCATGATGGAGCTCCTTGAGTTTAGAGCTCGACACATCTCAATAAATAGAGGTGAGAGTGCAACATTGAAGGATATGAAGTTTTGATAGAAAAAAAGGCAATGGTGAGATCAAGCTCTTCTCGTTTCTTCCTCTGAGAAATCTTGTTCATTGGACAAAGTGAAATTACCTATTTTTTGTTGCTTGTCTCCCACTAGAACTCTCAAATGTGAATTTGTTGTTGTCTTTCCTCAAGAATGGAAGGGGGTCATCATTCTTGGCTTTTTCTTATTTTGCAACCACATTTGTCATACCAACATTGGACTCTCTTTCCATTTCTTTCATCTTTGATAAAAGCACCTTTATACAAGCTCCAATCCCACAACCTAGTAAAGCCAACAAATGACCTTTCACACGGAAATATGTGCTCGTGAAATTATTGTGGCAATCGTTGCATTTCCAACTCACATTGCCTCTTCCCTTCACTTTGTTGCTTGGCCCTTGCTCTCTTGTGACATATTTCCACGAGGGATATTTGTCAATGTTACATTGAGGAGGAAGTCTTCCCTCAAAATTACTTGCAACAAACTCTGATGAAATTGGGAGATGAGGGGCATCTCCAATGGGGCCATTCTTCCCCTTCCTTTGCCCCTTCTCTGTTGCCCTTGATTGAGCCATGAATACTGTAAAAAAATAAACAAAAAAAGAACAAATTTGTAAAAGAAATGCATTTGCAAACTACTGTAATAAAAATACAAAAATATTAGAGAGAAAATGCACTTACTTGTTACTTGAATCTCCTTGAAAATGCTCCCACACCCTTTGCTCCTTGCTCTCAAACACCCACAACAAAGTAAATGAGTAAATGTGCAAAAAGAAATGAGGAAAGCCCTCTTAAAAAGCCGCATGGGTCGTTGTTTTGCCAGATTCGTGTCCAAAAATCATGACACGTAGTGTCCGATCGGGACACGATCTGAATTCGATCGTGTCCCAATCAGACATGACGTGTCATGATATCCAGACACAAATCTGTACGAATCGTGTTGGATTCACGACACGTAGCCCTTGTAGGACGAATCCGATTACATAGATGTAAATTAAATTCGCTGCTATACTTTAGCTAACTGAAAATCTATGTCAGTATTATCCTTGCTTTCAATAAGTTAAATGAAATGAGGAAAGGTTTAGAAAATGTGCACTTGTTGGCCCTTAGGGGCTTGAAGACACCTGGAAACATGTTGCCCAAGTCACTGAAAATCTTCAACTCGGAAATTTTTTGAGAAAATTTTGTTAAAAAAAATGTTAAACTTTTTTGGGAAATTTTTTGGAAAAAAATTGTGGAAAATTTATGATGGAAAATTTTGGTGAAGGAGGGGAGGCTTGAGGCTAAGAGATGGAACTGAAGGGAGGCCGAGAATGAAGAGAGGGATGGCCAGTGCTAGGCCTCAAGGCCCTAAAAAAATTGATTTGCTCATGATCTCCTTGAAATGTCTCTTCAACCTACAAACAAAATGGAGATATCCTCCGCGCCCTATAGCTAGGAAGAATCCACAAAAAATCACCTGCAATCTTGGATTTGTTCCTGTACAAACAAAAAATAGAAAACCCCAACATGTATATACAAAAAAATATGAAACACCCAAAACCTCAATGAACTAGAAATTTAATATTTACAAATCTACAATAATATTCTACAGATTTAGTAGATTTGCAGATCAAAGCCCTCTATTAGCCCAATTTAAACAAATTTAAACAAATTTAGAAATAAATTTGAAATTTTGAAGAGGCACAAGCCCAAGAAAAACCCTGCAAGTAAAATGTTTTGTAAGATGACTTCAAAAATTAAAAACAATGGGCTCTTTAGATTCTGTGATCTGAGAGTTAGTTGATCCTGTTGAGGATTTCCCCAAATGCCCAAATCCTGAATGATAACTTCTGCAAACTTAAATCTGATTGTTAGATTAACAGATATAAAAAATAATCATAAAATCATCAAGAAATAGAGATGTCTACTACTTCTATCAAATCAAAATGATATTTTAAAAACCCAGAAATCTGTGCAAAATACTTGTGCACAGATCAATCTTCAAAAGCTATTAACCAACAAATGCAAATAAAAGCAACAGAATATTAAGAACAATATTATCACATAAATCTGAAAGAGGAACACCACAGTCTGAAACCCCAGTCTTTGCTTTTCATTAACCAAAAAAAGTTACAAGAGCTTTCTTAGAGCAAGTACACAATTGAAAATTTGAATCCTAATAATGGAGAGAGGCCTCTAATTTATAGAAAAATTATCCAATGGTTAGTTGGTTTGATCCCTGTCAAAGCAATCTCAACCGTTGATGAAGATCAAAGGATCTTTTAATCATCACCATTGAAATAAAGTTATTTTCTGAGGAAATTCAAATTTCACTTTTAATTTCCTTTTAATTAACTCAAAAATGATTATTTTGAGTTAATTGCCGCAAAAAGTTGACTTTGACTTTAACTACGATGGCCCAAGGGTTCAAAATATCTTGAAATTTTCAATATTCCCTTGGTCGAGGACCTCCAATAATTAAAAACTTAAAACCCACGAATTCTAAATGTTGGAGAATTTAATTTTTCTTAGGACCTAAATTAATTAAATTTTTGGCTTTAGAATTTTGATTTATTTTAACCAAAAAATTTTAATTAATTAACTTGTGAGAGGACTATTAATTTTTCCAGCCCTATAATATTTAGCCATGGTATCTAACTATGAGGGACCATGCACTAAATATTTTTTTATATGAAATATTACATTTCTAACCCATGAAGGGGGAACACTCGTTCATTATAGACCCTCAACATTTACCCATTTCTGCGACACAAAAAAAGATCTAGTAGACTAAGTGACTTGTAATAAAATAATCTAACCAAATAGTTAGAATTATTCCCAAATCACTTTTACAGAGACTCTATAAATAACACTAAGACTCATTTAAAATTCTGACGACAAAATCCAACCTAGCTTTGGGGTGAGGCTGGAGGGAAAAACTTTGTCAATCATCCGTGTTTAGAAACACACATGAATCAGTGAGACAAAAAACCTCCTAAGATAGAAATCATCATCAGAAAGTTAAACTTACCTAGGTTGTTACACACATTTGTCTTACTAGGATCATTTACATTACAAAATGCAGAATGGGTTTACAAAACTCCAATGTACATGTAGGTGATAATGATGAATCTGTGGATCATCGGAGTGCTCGGACATGATGGAAATCCATGCGCGAAAAGATGTACAGCTATGGGGTAGTTGACATGGAGTGGTCAACAGGTTGCAAATGGAGGGTCCACCAACTTCCATGTTCCATTCTTTATTAAAGCATCATACTATTCCTACATTGCTTCTTTCCATTCATCATGACAAGAAACTTTTTTAATGTAAGTTGGTTCAAAATTATTAAACAAATTTAATTCACAATCATAAGAAACATCCATATCATCAACTAAATCAAAATCATCTACATCACCTCCAATTTGCTTGGTATAACTTCTAGTTCTTTCCTTTCCGACCTCATCAGGATGAACATTTTCAATGTTTTAATGAGTCATTTTGGAGGACCTTTTCGAAATGGTCCATGATGCTCTGTTGATTGAGATGGGGCTACATCAAGATTTAACCTTCCAATCCTCTCAATCACATCACTCAAAGGGTCTTCCTAATCTAAATAAGTGGTTGGAACTTCACGAGGGGGAGAGAGTGCTTCAAAAGGAGATTTCATAGATTGATCTAAGATAGGGATCCCCCCTTCAAGATGTGGAATTTCCTATCAAATTCATGAATTCTTTTTGCATGATTGAATCTGTCCAAACAATCAAGTTGTCACTCAACAATATTGTCAGTGTTGGAAGATTCGAGAAAAAACACATCTCTAGACAATATAAACTTCTTATTTACCTCATTGTAGATACGATATGCTTTGGTTGTATCTAAGTACCCCAAAAAGATATACATTTGACTCCTTGCACCAAGTTTGCTTCTTTGTTCCTTGGGAATCAAGGCATAGCAGGTGGAACCAACAATCCTGAGATGCCTTACTAAAGGGATATTGCCATACTACATTTCATGAGTCTTGTTTTTCGAGAGCATGAGATGGACATCTGTTTTTTGATATATATTGCACATAGACCTGCATCAGCCCAAAACAACAACTTTACATTTTTGAAAAACATCATTGAGCGAACCATATTTAAGATAGACATGTCCATTTGTTCAGCTACACCATTTTGTTGAGGATTGTATGGCACAGTTGTTTGATGTTTAATCCCCATGTGGGCGAAGAGAGTTTTGAAATTCATTTGAAGAATATTCTTTTCCATTCTCATTACAAAGAGAGCCAATATGTGATTGTGCATCATTATCAATCCATGCATGAAAGTTTTTGAAAGTTTCAAAATCTTCTAAATTGCTTTTCAACAAATATATCCAACACATCATGGTGTAATCATCAATAGAAGTCATCATATATTTATTTCCATTTGCAGAAGGAACAAGCATAGGGCCACACAAATCAGAATGAATTAGTGCAAGCTTTGTACGTGCTCTAGAAACAGGATCATGAAATGGTTGCTTATTATGTTTTCCTAGGATACAAGCATCACATTGCTTTAGTTTCCTTGTTGGCAAACCAGAAACACCATTTCTTTTCAACTAACGAAGATTTGCATAATTAAGATGCCCAAATATCGCATGCCATAGAAGACTGGATGGCAATGTACCTTCATTTTACGGAGAATTATAAGTGTTTTGTGCACAGGTTGATGTTCCTTAAAACTTCAATAGTCTTTCTTCCTCTATTCTAGTCATGACAATTGTGTTTGATGCTTTTCTTATCTCAATGTTGCCATCAAACATGTGAATGGAGTGTCCTTGCTGGCCAATGTGAATAAGGGAAAACAAGTTTTTCCGCAACTATGGAAGGTGGAGTACATAATGTAGAAGAAAGTCGGGAACCCTAGGCAATTTAAGCCTAATGGTGCCAAGTATAGATGGCTTGAGACTTGGCATGTCTACAAAATATGTTGCTCCATCTACATTGTCACTGAAGTCTTCAAATAAGTTCTTTCGAAAAGGTCATGTTATCAAAGTTTAGTTTCAGGATAAAGACTTCAGGGGTAATGGCTTGGAGTAGTTTTTTACAATCATCCATCGAAAATTCAAGCAAATTGTCAGAAAATTTGTCAGCACTGGTTCAAAAAATTTAGAACAGTGGCGCTGACAAATCAAATGGCAGCGCTTTTTTTTCTTCTTTTTTTCCTGTTTTAGTCATCAACTTTGAGCACTGTTTCCAAACAGATGTAAACGAATTTTTGAAAACCAAAAGAGGCTTTTGTCAAGAACGGACCCATTGACAAAAACCTTTCTCAATTTTTACACAAGTGTCATGGTTTGGAAGATTCGAATGAATTTTTGCAACCCATTTTTTCATATTTAAATATTAAATGATTTCCTGTTTTAGTCATTAACTTTGGGTGGAGTTTTCAAGAAGATGAAAATGAATTTTTCAAATCTAAAGGATGCTTTTGTCGAGAACATATTCATTTACAGAAACCTCTTTCAATTTTTACACAACTATCACGGTTTGGGAGATACGAAGGCATATTTGGACCCTACTTTTTAGGAATTTACCAGAACAAGCTCATAGACAGTGGTTGATGAGCCACCTCATCAATTAAACTTAGGGATCAGATCTTACCATCTCCTTGATAATTTCAAACAAAAAACTAAAGATAGATGAGGACACTTTTAGATCCATTTCTTTTGGATCTTGATAATCTTTTTGATATTTTAGATATTTTGTAATTAAAGTTTCCCTAAAAGTTATGGTTTCAATTTTTGTAAGTTTTCTATAAAGTTGTTTATGAAAATAAACCAAGGTTGGCTTTTTGGGAGACAAAAGACTCACTGTGTATTTGAACTCTATTTTTGAAATTAATGAAATCTTCAAGACAAAAGTATTCAAAGTTTTCATGGCAGAGATTTTGTTGTATTGTTTATCAGTCCGTTTTCTCAGTGATGTTCATTTCGTATGTAAATTCGATCAATGCTTAAGTCTTCATGTTTGAAATGAGAGTTATATAATATTAGTAGAATTCATCTTTACTAAGATGCTTTGCTCTTTACATTTCTCAAACATTATCATCATTTTTTCTCAAGTTGTACAAAAGTTATTCGATGCTCTCTTGTAATAATTTGTGTTTTCCTTTTCCACCTTCCACTATATAAGCAAAAAGTCTAAATAAACATTACTCATCTCGCCTCTGATTCATGTTCACTTTATCCATCAGATCTTGAAGATTTTAATTGAGATCAGTGCCATGACTCCATGCCCAATGGCTTGACCTTTCTCCTTTCCAACCAAGCTTATTATTTTTTCATATTTGAACTAGCCATTGAGTGTATGAGTGAGTTGTCACTGTAGTGACCCCGAGTAGCAAACTCAAAGAGAGATCCCTCTCAAAATTGGAAGGGTCAACTTCTGATTTTAAAGTCTGGTTTGAGGTTTCATTTAGAGTTTCCTTCCACAACGAAGGAAAACCTCTGAGTGATAACAGGTCATGTGGCAGGTTGCACATGTATCAAGCAGCCATGCATCTTTCCAATATTGCAATGTGCAACAATATAATGAGCGGATTCAGGTGCTTTATAATCTGTTGGATTTGGTGTTTTACCTTTGTCTTCTTTGCATTATTGCTTGATTCTTTCCCAAGGGATTTTGCATGTGGATGCATCATGTCCACCTCTATTATAGTGAATACAATGTAGATTAGATTTTCATCCTTGATGATATTTACCCCCTTGTCTTTGCTGTTATTCCTTCCACGTCCTCTTCTACCACCTCTTCCTCTAGAAAAATCTATTGTTTGATTCTTCTCTTTTTGTGCAAGGTACACAACTTCTTCAGGGCACTAAGAAGTCGTCTTCCTCTTCCCAAAAGCTTTCTCCTCTTCCCAAAGATAGCGAGAATATGTAGGATAGAGGGCCTTGACAAAGCCTATGAGAGGGATGTCCCCATTTTAACTCTAGTGGCTTCTACATCATGCATGATAGCTCTACTTTTTGAGGTTAGGGTGGGGGGTCATCGTCCTTCAACTCTGGGTTGAAGAGCTTTATTATCAACTGAAATATTTCCAATTCTGAGTATGAGTCAAATAAATCCTTCAACTTCTTTAATTCATCATGTGCATTTGTAATTGGAATAATATGACGACTCACCTCTTCACTTACAAAAGCAGCAACCATAGCAGAGGCCTTAGTATCCTTGTTCTCCCATATGGCGAGCTCTTTCTCTTATGTCGGCTTGGTAGGCGCATTATCATCTTCTTCTTCACAGACACCTTTCTTGTAAATACCACTTTGAAATACTTCCAATTTTTCTTCAAAAAATTTTGAGTTTGAATGAGTTTTTAGTGAGACCTTTCCTCAAACAGTTTCTTGACTGTCTGTTGTAGGTGCATTTTCTTTAAAATTAACTCCACATAAGTTGACACATAACTAAATGATTGTCTTCAAGCAACAATATATCATTTATAAAACACTTCAAGAACAAATACACCATATGCCAAGAGATTAAGCACTTTTCTTTAATGGAAATAACCCAGAATTATTACAGCAATGAAGATATGAGCACACAATCATGTATACAGAAGTTACAAGGCATAAAAACTCAGATTTGAACTTGGTAAGTACTCCGACAAGGTAGATGTTTGCGAACATTGAAATATGGAATGAAAGCAAAGGATGGAAAGTTCCTTGAAGAAGTTTAAATATTTGTGTTTTCTCCAGCAAGAAAAGCTCAAGCGACCTATCCCTTACAACAGCATTGTACCAGCTCTTTATAACTCCACGCAACTCTGAAAATGTGAGACTAAATGGACTAATAAATAACAAGCTCATGTTGAAAATTGGGCAGCGTCGGTATGAATTTTCCCAAAGGGAAAACCTAGGCCCCAATAGAAGCCCATCTGCTCTAAAGGAAAATTCACCATGCTCCAAGGAAAGAAAAAAATACATTGAGAATTAAAATTGACTAAAGGATATCAAAGAGATTTAGAACAGTCGATGAAGGAGTGCGCTATTAAGGTGCTCCGTAAGCAAAGGTCATCGGTTCTAGTCTCGTCGATACCATAAATCCAGCATGGTTTCCGCTGGTGCGGCTCAGGCCGAGTGCGATCCCCGAGTGACTTTGACGGCTTAGATGCCCCTGAGTCGTGGCCTCTCAGCCACAGGGTAAGCGTGATAATCAGGATTCACCCACTTATCAATCAAAAAAAAAAAAATTGACTGAAGGATATTATGGCATCCCTCCCTGATGTGTTATTTAATAAATGAATTTAGGTAAACAATTACTTGAAGCAAATACGAATTTGAATTCCCTCCAAGGTTAAATTCAAAAGGCTCTTGTCAATGTAAATAATGTCGGCTCACCTTTAAGATCGTGACTTTTCACTTATGGAATCAAATATAAATTAGTGTTTATCCTCCATCATTTGCGTAAGAATTTCGGCTCTCTTCTGTGGTAATATCTGGCTTCCTCTGAGGTCTATTGGACGAAATTTTGAGCATCAATTTCGCATTATTTTCTATGGTATGGTTTCACTACACTTGTGTGGAATGGTCATGCTATTCTAGACGCAATTTCTCTGTGGAATGGTCATGCTATTCTGAATGCATTTCTCTGTGTAATAGTCACGCTATTCCGGTCGCATTCCTCTATGAATGGTCACTCTATTCTAGACATTATTCTTTTGTGGAATGGTCACGCTATTCTGAACGTTATTCTTTTGTGGAATGGTCACGCTATTCTGAACGTTATTCTTCTGTGGAATGGTCACGTTATTCTGGACATAATTCTTTTGTGGAATGGTCACGCTATTCTGGACGCACTCTTATGAGGTATGGTCACATCGTTTATGGTATAAATCTTGTGCTATGAGCTCCCACATTTGAGACTTGGATGATTGTTATAATAAACATATATATCATCGCATCAATCTAAAATATCTGAGGTGTCGCACTAATATATGTGACATCGCATCAATCTGAAATATCTTAGGCATCGCACTAACATGTGACATCGCATCAATATGAAATGTGTGAGGTATGCATCAATAATAAGAAGCATTGCATCTATTTGAGGGTACATTGCTTCTCTTCTCTAAAGCGTCACATTTATTCTTGAGTGGTTCGCTAAACTCTTTATGGCTCGTATTATGGGTAGCTTGCATCGCATTTGTTATACTTTGTATACTTGGTGTGACCCGCATTTAGAGGCTTGTGTTAATCTCTGTTACATTGTGTAAGTAATCTTGATGGTAGTGAGTTATATGACCATGACAGTTGCCTCTCGTGTTTAGTGTATTCATAACAGTAATCCTGACCTTACGATATTTAATATGGAAGTGAGTACGTTGCATTAATACTTATTCTTGTTGACTGTAATCACAGTGTATAGTATATGGCAGTGGTGTGTGACTAATAAGACAGTAACTCTATTAACAAATTATGATATATTCAATGAAGGAAACAACAACCCTAGTAGACCTAATTAGTTAGGGTTTTTCTAGAACAGTGTTCCCTTAACAGTGATGACAATGCTCCTTAACAATGATGACAGTGCTTCTCTAACAATGATGACAATGCATTCATGATTGATGTATCTATGAAAGATGTAATATTGTAACATGAAAGTGGCTCTCCTGATCTTGTCTCGTTTAGTTCACAAACGAAATTGTGAACTAACTTAGGTTGGCCCTTGGAGGCCTGATGTGATTGATGATGATATCTCATTCATTGTACTTTGTATCTCAGCTGAACAATAGCTGAATATCTAATAGAAGAAGAATTTGGTTGGGTATTTCCCCTTGTGGGGTTTTGCCCTGGTCTCTAACCTAACTACTGGTGTCTCTATTTTGCATGCTTTTCCTCTGTTGATCTTTCTTGTTCTGTTATTTATTGTTCTCTCTACATAATTGCTAATGTTGATAATGTTATGGGGTGAATGCAATAAGTAAATGTTGAAAATGTATAAATGCAATTATCTACAACAGAGAACAATGTAGTCTTAAGAAAAAATTAATAGCTCAAAATATTTGATTTCGTTCTACAACCAACCCAACTAGGCAACTCATCTTATTTCTGCCAAACGAACCCAGCAAATGAATGATGAAGGTACTCGGCCCCGCCATCTTGGGAATACCACTTCCACACTTAAATCGTCCTCCAACCAGTGCATATAAGCTCAACTAGTCACAAAAATAAATGCAACCCCATTTAAAAAGGAAACTCAACCTCTACTCTGCTCACAAAATCGACCCACAGAACTATTAAAGTTCTTTCACTAGAAAGCAATGAGATTCAACCTCCCTTGAAACAAAGCTTCAATATATGGTCATGGCTTCAACCTGGAATAAGTTAAATGAGAATTACAAAGTTAGAAAATTAACTGATAACACCTCTTCTAGCTTAAATGTTTTGCAAATCATTTTCTCCATGAAAACACATTAGTGAAATCTGAGTGATTTCACTCCTTGAACCAGTTAGAGTGTATAGTTTCAACATTGAAATCTATGGTGGCTAGAGTTTTTCAAACCCTAAATTCCTTCTCCAAAACTATCCAAGAGCTTTTTTTCTCCAAAAGCGAGTGTAAGAATGAGGAGAGACCCTCTCATTTCCCTCCAATTAAAATATCAAAAGCACTTTTCCTTTATTTAATAAAGTGACTTTTATAAACTAATTAAAGTCACTTTTAATGCTTGAAAATGCTTAATTCACCTTTATGATCACACTGGCCACCTAAAGCCCCTTTTCATCATCCTGCCTTGTAAATCTTTTTGCCCTAATGCCAACAAGTTATTACAAATTTCCAATAAGGTTTTTCTCCAAGTAATCGGGGCCTGAAACAACACCTTAAGCGTAATTACTTAAAATATTCCCGTTAATAACTTCGTTTTACAAAAATCGTCGGAATGCAACAGAACCAAGAGCAAATTGTGCACAAATGATCCAGATGAAATATGGTAAGCAATCCCAGTCAGACCCATTGAACTCCTCCAAAAACCTTTCGAGCCCACCAATGGAGTAATCTCGCTCCTATGACCAGGCTAACACAAGCTCTAGAAATCCCTCCTAACCACCTCATCAAGTAATCCAAAATTTGGGGACATTACATTTTCGTAAGTCATTGACGATAAGGGTGTGCCTAATCTTTCTGGACCATTCATGGTAATTTTCGTTGCACGTTAACACTACACCGACAATGAATAAGAGAGAATGCATCTTTATAAGCAAACTTACTGCAAAATATTCTCAAACTTAGTTCACCTAAGCAATTAAGATTGAAAAAGGATGTCTCTCAGTCTAGAACAACTTTATAAATGATAGCTTGTCCCTTTGAAAAACTTCAATTCACAAGAAACAATAAATAGTTATAACTTCAAAGTTCCAATGACCCATCCCTTTCATTTATTGGTGGAGCACCAAAAGGTACCCAAAAGAAGAACTACAACCAATGTTGCGAAAATCGCAATATTATCGTGATAACAATAAAAAATCAGGAGTTTTTAAAAATGCCGATATTATCGCCCGATTACTACGTGGTTTTTTTCCAAAAAATCAGTGAAAAAATCGCGATAATTTCAAAGTTATCGCGATTCGATCAGAAGTTATCGTCGGGGTTGTGGACAGCGCGTTTTTAAAAGGGAAAACACGATTTTATTTTGTCATTTTGAACAGACAGCGGCGTGGATTGAAAGCTGAGGAGGAGAGGAACCTTGGAAGGCATCTACTAGGGCAGAGCAAGAGAAAGCTTGGAGATTTAGCAAGAGAACTTCATCTTTGGAGCAAATTTCTCCGGCAAACCATGGTTTCCAGGTATGGGCACCAAATTTGGCCATTTTGTTTTGGTTTTTTTCTTGTTTTTGCTTGGGTTTCTATAACTCATTGTTTATCAAAGATTTTTGAGTGGATTTGATGGTGTTTTTTTTTTCATTTTTGTTACAGAGTGAAGAGAATTCATTTTGGATTGAGTGGAGGTTTTCTGTTTGTTAAATTGTCAAAAGTTCAATGTGTTGTGTCATCATGTCATGTATGTAATTCTTTTTTAATTTTTGTAACTTATAATTCTTATTGTGCCATAGGTTCAACTTCAAAGTTTAAACTTCATCTTACATGAAAACTCAAGATTTTAACCAAGTTACAAACATGCCAAGGAAATTGGACCCTCTGTGGGAATTTGGTGAACCTAATGGAGGGTTTGATAGATTGAACTTGTCTTGCAAGTTGCGTGGGCAGCATATGTCAAGAGAGTTTTATATATTGAAGTATCACCTTGCAAAAATCTCTGGACATGATGTAAGGCCTTGCGAAAATACAAATGTGGAAATCATCTGAAGAGCCATGAAATCATTCGAAGAATTAGAGTAAGAGAGAGTGGCCAAAGCAGAAGTGAAGAAGCAACTAGCGGGGAGGGTGTTAGGCTCAGGTGAATATGGAAGTGGCACTGGTTCTACTTCAGCATCAATGTCTACAACCAACCCTGTAGCTGCCTTATCATTTTTTGTTCGTAGAACCACGCCTGGTTCACAACCATCTGTCACTTCAATGCTTAAAAAAATTAAGAAAGAACAAGCTGACAAGTTGTTGGACAAGTCTTTCCTTTGGAGTGATATTCCTTTCAGCGTTGAAAGGAATAATCTATTTTTCCAGCCTGTTATTGATGCTATTGCAACTGTTGACCCAGGGTACAAAATCCCTTTTTATGATGACTTTAGAGGCCGCATTCTTCAAGATGAAAAGGTTGACTGCACCAAAAGATTGGAGAAGTTTAGGGTATCATGGGCACAAACAAGATACACTGTGATGTCAAATGGTTGGACCGACCAAAAGGGGAGAACCCTTATGAACTTCTTGGTTAGTTGTCCCAAGTGGACAATGTTTATGAAATCTGTTGATGCATCTTCACATATCAAAGATGCAAAAACTTTATGTGATTTGTTGGATGTGTTTATTTTGGAGGTGGGTGCAGAACATGTTGTCCAAGTCATAACAAACAATGCTGCAAATTATGTTGCTACTGGCAGGATGCTTATGGACACCTTGTGCTACAGATTGTATTGATTTGATGTTAAGAAAAATTTCCTTTGTCAAAGATATTGTTGACTCATCAAAAAGCATTACAATATTTATATATAATCATACATCTGTGCTTAGCTTGATGAGGAAATTCACCAACAAAGAGTTGGTGCACCTCGCCATTACACGGTTTGCCACCAGTTTCATATCTCTTCAATCCCTCTTGAATTCTATGTGGGATGTGAAGAGAATGTTTCTTTCAAAGGAGTAGCGTGCTTTGACAATGAGCCGCAAACCAGAGGGAGAGGCCATATGCAAATTAGTTTCATACCAGGAAGACTTCTGGGCGGGAGTGCAGGAGGTGTGCACTGTTACTGAACCTTTGGTAAAGGTTATTCGATTAGTTGATAGTGAGAAGCCCACAATGGGCTATTTGTATGAGGCCATGGACAGGGCCAAAGAATTCATTTGGGCTACTATGATGATAAGGGAGATGAGGGGTTTCAGAAACAACTCCTCCTATGGGAAGTGATTGATGAACGATGGAACAACACACTCCATCGTCTCATTCACGCTGCAAGGATCTACTTGATCCCCGCATTTTCTTACCCATGTGGGTTCGTATTTGATGTTGAGATCATGGATGGATTCTTAACCTGTGTTCACAGGATGGTGCGATCTCCAACAAAATGTGCAAAAATCTCCAAAGAAATGGAGATATATAGGATGACAGGTGGCACATTTGCTTTTGAGATGGCTATGACTGATAGGACAACTAAAATGCCAGTTATTTTTTAGTTTGTTTCAAATTTCATTGTCTCTTCAAGTTCATAACTTCATACTTTGCTTCAACTTTCAAATTTCATTTTTTTCTTATGTTTATTTAAAATTTTATTTGTAATTTTGTTGTAGATGCATGGTGAAGAATCTATGGTGCCAGGGTACCCCATCTGCAAAAGCTTGCCATTCGAATCATCAGCCAAACATGTAGCTCCTCAGGATGCAAGCGCAATTGGAGTGTATTTGGAAAAGTACACAACAAGAAGTGTAACAGGTTAAACTTAAAACTTAAAATATTGCAAATTTCCAATTAATTTTTTGAATTCATTAAATGATTTTTTTTTATAATTATTATTTTATGATCCTTGTACAGGTTGGAGTCCCAGCGACTTAATGACATGGTCTACATCTATTACCATCTTCGATTGTGGGTGAGGCAACTTGAGAGGATACCTGATATGGAGGCCATCTCATTGGATGGGATTGGCACCACTGCTGCATGGAAGGTTGAGGCCAAGAGGCCTCTCATGGAGTCTGCCAATTATTGGTTAGAGGAGGTAATGGAAGGCGTAGAGGAGGAGGAGGAGCAACAGGAGAAGGAGGTGATACCACCTACCCTGGCTACCCTACCACCAGTAGAGGACGTGGTCTACCTCCTTTAGCTCCTACTTCTTCAGGTTCTAGAGCACAGCAGAGTCCACTACCAACTCTACCAACATCTACATCTAGAGGGAAAGGGAAAGCTATTGCATTTTCTCGCAAGAGGGGCAGAGGAAATCAATAGTATTAGACTTTAGTTATTTGGTTCATTTCAATGTATATGACATTATGACTCATGATATGAGATACATTATTATATTTTTTGTTGATATTTTGAGGTTGAGTTGGGACTCAGGAGTCAGGGCATACTATTCAGGGCATGATTCACTGTTATGTGTGATGTAGCACTTGAAATGATATTACACATATTATATATTAGTTCTTTTATCATATTTATGTGTCAATGTATTTATTTTAAGTTTTAGATGCTTTATATATTAAAAAAATTGAAAAAAAATTGAATTTTTTGTATTGTACAATTTTTTCCCGATTATTTCCCTTGCCGATATTATCCCAATAACGATTTTTGCAACATTGACTACAACCAAGAGTGTCAGGGAATTTGACCATACCATTATCAATATCACTCCTTTAAATGATATTTTGTCGATTATATATATCAATATCACTCCTTTAAATGATATTTTGTCGATTATATATATCAATATCACTCCTTTACAAGATATTTTCTCAATTATATATATATTGACACAGTATAAACAAGAGTCACAATATATTTGATTGGAAAGGGTCCAACCTCCCCACACCTAAAACTTGAAGGATACCTGGCGATGTACCACACTAAATCTGCATTAGTAGATCCACTCTCATCGCACCATGCATTAGTAGACAATCGACATGTTTTTGTTGGAACTTCAACTCCAGTGACGAAGTTGCGCCTCCAGGTATGAAGTTGTTGCACCTTTGTGTTCTCGAACTCTAGATCCATCTACGAAGTTGCAACTCAAATTAAATTTTCATTTTAGATGAACTTATTGTCGCTGATAGACTCAACATATATTTACCAATTTGAATTTATTTTAATTGCAATTGGTCTGCCACGCTTTCGCTAGACAAATTGCCATTACAACACATTTGACGACTAGAAATGTGCATAAATAGAGAAACAGAGTTAATCAATTCAATTTCAATTCGTATGGGATAAGGCGTATACCAGCTAATGGACAAGATTCCATAGGAGACATCCATTGGGGTAAAGACAGAGATAGGACACTTGAGGATCTTTGGTTGTCTAGTGTACATCCATGTTCTTGAGGAGAACAGGATAAAGTTAGAGACTTCAGTACAAAAGGGTATATTTGTTGGGTATAGTGAGACCTCAAATGCTTATAGGATCTTCACACCAATGCACAAGAAGACAATTGTGAGCAAGGATGTTAAGTTCGAGAACTTGGCATCTAGGAAGTCTCATGAGTTGCCACTAGTAGTGACAAATGACGAGGAGCGGGAGGTTCTGAAAATAGAACAACGTGCAAAGACTTCCAATTTAAGGAATCAACCTTCACGTGGGGAGGTACCAGTAGCTCCTTTCAGACATATTAGGATACCTTGATGGTTCAAGCAAGCCTTCAAGGATGTTGAAGAGCACATGGAGGCTCCCAGGAGCACATTCATGAAGAGCGGGCCTCTAAAGAAGTATTCAAACTACATGGCACTAATGAGTAGCATCATTGAAGAGGCAACAGACTAGGAAGTTTGGAAAAAATCCATGGTGAATGATGATGCATGGTACATTGTGCCAACGTTGGAGGACAAGCTAGTTCCAAGTGGTTCTTCGTGAAGTACCTTCTTCACTAAGGGGGAGTGTTGATGTTTGTAGCATCAAGTGAGCACTTATGCACAGGCCTAAGTGTCTAGACGTACGAAAGTTGCCTAATTGACACTTTAATTACTTTCATTATTAAAGTAATTGACTTTTATAAGATAAAGTGAGTTAATATAATGAAATGCAAAGGTGATTTGCATTGGTTAATTAGATGAATCTCAATAGTTGATCTCAAGTTATGTTGAGATCTAATCTCAATCGTCAATCATTTTGGAGATTAGGGTTGTGAATTTTATCAATAACTCAAACTTAAAAAAGGAAGGATGGGCTAAGGGAGACGAGACATTTTGAGCACATCAGTGAGAAAGTGCAATCTCAGTGATTAGGTGAAGAATAAACTTTCATCCAAGTGTGCATGGTTCGAGGAAGAGTGGAAGGGACAAGGATCTAGATCAATGAGCAAGATCGAAGGATAGATCTGGAAAGGGTTTGATCAGCTGGATCATTTCCAGGTTTTTCTTGTATTTGTGTTTTCCTCAAAGGGCATTCATTATCCCAAGAATGAAGCCCTTGTATTCTATAGATTATTATTAATGAAGCAACGGATTTTAAAGGGAAGAAATCTTGTGTGCATGTGTTTGAGATTGGTGTTTTAATTTGCTTTTGCTGTTATTTTTTATTGACGTGTTAAAATCTCAGTGGTGCTTTTTATTTAGTAGATCTATGTAAAAATTAAATTTTACAGCAAGAAATCTGCTAGGAAATAATTAGCCAGGATGTTGGTGTTAGAGAAAATTAACATATAACTCCTAAAGAAGCCTGGAGTGGGTCGAACACTGATTATTGCTCATTTCATGGTTTTTGGTTGTAATGCTTCGACTCACATTTTAGACAATAAAAGGAACAAACAAGAAGCCAACAGTCATAAATGTATATGTGTTGGATACAATCAAGAGCCCATGTCATTCCACGTATATGATCCATCTACTAATGATGTCATTGTTCAAAGGGATGTTGTCTTCAAAAAGAAGTTCCTGTCTTCAAGAATGTTTACTCCTCAACCTTCCAATTACGTGATTGTTACTTTTCATAATGTTCCATTAATGCATAGTTCAAATAATTCTTCAAATTATCAAGGTTCCTTGAGATGATTTGTGTCCACTGGCATCTTCTTCTGCTAATAAATCTCATTGCCCCAAGTGGGCTACGAAAACTCAACAACCCTTAATGTTGGTGATGCTTCTCGTACTGGAAATTATTGTGCTCATAAACAAGCTGACATTTCCCTTGTGTTCAGGATCATGGCTACTCATAATCCGCAGTATTATAAAGAAGCTCCTGACAAGCTAGAATGAAAAGATGCTATGAAACAGAAATACAGCTGTTTGATGGAAAAGGACATTTAGGAGGAGTTAAATGCAAATGTATCTACAAAACCAGGTTTTCTTCAAATGGCACTAGAGAAGCACAAAGTTCCTCATGAAGGCGGCATCAATTTGACAATAATGTCTGCTCCAGTTGCCAAAATTATACCATTCATATCATCCTATCACTTGTTGCCAGTTCACATTCAGGAATACATTATATGGATGTAAAGTCTACCTTCTTGAAATGGGGCTCTTCTTGAGGAGATTTATATGCAATAGTTGTTGATGTTGGCAGTTTGAAACTTATTTGTAGGTTGAAGAAGTCTCCATATGGGTTGAAACAGGCTTTTGAGGCTTGGTATGTACCATGAAAAGATTGATAGGTTCTTTCTTGCTAATGGTTTAAAGTTGCAAATATTATTTGAAGAATATATTGTAGAGGGTCTAGAAAGAAACAAAAATATCGAAAATTATAGAAAAATATCAGTTTGAATAAACTTGGACCTAAAATTTTTAAAATATTGAACAATCTCGAAACCTGAAAACCTCTAGAGAAATCAGAAATATCAAGCACAGAAAAAGAGATTTGCAACATTGTTTCTAATACTCTATGGATCCAAACATTATGTAAAACATGTCATTAGTAAAATCCTGATACTTGTGTCCTACATGCAGATCATCTTAGTGTTACAAGGAGTTGTATTGGCATGATCCTTGACATAAAGAAGAAATTTGTGAGCACATTTGATGACTAACTTAGGATGTTTGCACTATTTTCTTGGGCTTCAAATCTTACAACTTAATGATGGCATGTCATCTCACAAAAGAAGTACGTTCTTAATCTTCTTAAGAAGTTTTCATATTAAAGTCTATAAACCTTGTCTACCCGTTTTCCAATGTAGAGTTAGATTAACTGCTAGTTATACCCCTTCAAAGGTCATTGCTACTTTGTATCAACAACTTGCAGGCAGTCTATTATATTCAAATCATAGTCAACTGGATTTACCATTGTTGTCAATATAGTTTCTAGATACATGCAGAAGAGTAAATGGTTGGCATCAAGGAGAATCCTGTTGGAAATACTAAGAGGGGGGTTGAAACAATATTTCATTACTTTTGACAAATTTTCACTTGGTTAATCTTGAAGCTGAATTCACATCACATAATCAATCATCTATAATGTATGAACACAGAGATTAAAGTGCATATCAAAATTTGAAGAAATACTTGTAAACAATCATTAATTTATTACAATATCTTGTGAGGACACCAATCCTCAGCAAGAACCAACTTACAAAAATTCCAAGCTCCAACCTATCAAGAAGATGACAACAACAATCATCAAAATCATCAACTTACAGTAATTACAGGCTCCAACCTAAACTCAGCCTTCAATACACTAGAACATGGATGTCAAATCAAGCCTGAACTAGATCTTCAAATAGCAGAAGTTAGAACTGAACCCTGAAACTCGGCCATCAAACAGAAGAACTCGTCCCCTAAAACTCAGCCTTCAAACAACAGAACTCATCCTCTGAAACTCAGCCTTCAAAACAACAGTACTTAGCCCTGAAGAACAGACCTCAAACATGCCAAAAACCCTTCCCAAGAACAATACCAAAAACTATTGAGAAATCTAGGGCGGCTAGATTAGGTGATTTCTCTTACTTTGATAACGGCTTGTGATGTATTTTTACTTTACTTAATTAGCTTCTTCTTTCTCTTGATTATATTTAGTGTTCTTATCATCAAATGACTACTGAATCATAATGAACAATGAGATAAGAGGACACAAGATGTAGGCGATCAGCCAGGGCCAAAACCTCTCCACTTGAGAGGAAAACCCACGAGAGTTATTCTCTTCTTATAAACCTTTAATTGACAAATTCCAATACCTATGATCCTTCACCAAGACCAAGTCAAACCTATAGAAATTTGATAAAAATTGCAACTGCTCAAGATTTCACACTGAAAATCAAGAGACACAATTCTACTCTACTAATCTGCGAAATGAAATTCACAATTTAGAACGACATGCATAGACATGCAATAACCCTTCCCAAGAACAATGCTAAAAACTATTGAGAAATCTAGGGTAGCTAAATTCGGTGATTTCTCTTACTTTGATAACTGCTTGTGATGTATTTTTACTTTACTTAATTAGCTTCTTCTTTCTCTTGATTATATTTAGTGTTCTTATCATCAAACGACTACCAAATCATAAAGAACAATGAGATAAGAGGACACAAGATGTAGGCGATCAGCCAGGGCCAAAACCTGTCCACTTGAGAGGAAAACCCACTAGAATTCTTTTCTTATAGACCTTTAATTGACAAATTCCAAGACCTATGATCCTTGACCAAGACCAAGTCAAACCTGTAGAAATTTGATAGAAATTGCAATTGCTCAAGATTTCATAGTGAAAAACAAAAGACACAATTCTACTCTACTAATTTGCGAAATGAAATTTACAATTTAGAATGACATGAATAACATGCAATAAGCAAAACCATAAATACACAGTGATTTCTAGGGGAACCCAACAGGGAAAAACCCCTCAGGCCTCTTTGCATTAATTAGCTGAATAGAGAAACTATTACAATTGCTAACTCCAGCTTTGAGCTCAACCTGCAAAAGAATAATTGTTTTCTCTGCTCAATAACAAACTCTGGCCAACACTTGGCCAAATATTTTCTCACCAAGCCCCCTATTTCCTTGCACAAATCCTAAGGAAATTAGCTCTTATTCTTTAGGAATTTCCTCCAAATTGCTTGAGCAATTCCCAAGGATTGATCATTGATTGCATGCAACAGTTGTACACTCAAAACTAGTCTACAACTGATGTTAAACTATCTTGTCATCTCCACTTCATCTAAGGAACTCAAACTCTCTACATGCACTAGCTATTTTACGCTGATTGATCAGTTAACTGACAGAACTCTGAATTAGACTGTTGTCCCACTACACAGCTAACCTTCAACTGACTCTATCAATAGTTAGAGGTCAGTTGAGTAAATACAAATGAAAATAATTGAATTGGATTACTAGAATTTAGCAATCACACATGCATAACTAAACTCCAAGCCCTCTAACTCGAATTTACTAAGCTAACTAAGGGACAAGATCCATGTCACACTACTTAACTGCCTCCAAGTTGTCCCGCTGATGTGGAAATTCAATTTACTCAATTTGACTAAGGCTAAAGTCAACTTGAGCCTTTCTTGCTACAATTTTTCAACAAAATCTTTCCTCCTTGATGAGTTTTCCTTACAACGACTTTGACCTCAGCAACTTCTGCAACTTCGACCTCCCAGCAGACTCTTCTGCAACTTCGTCCTCCAGTGGTTCCTTCCACAAAAACCCTGGTTCACACGTGTGGCTAGAAGATGGACAAATTTGTCTCCTTTCTCCTTCGGTTGACTTGTCTACTCTTACTTGTTACTTTGGCTTACAAAGGAGACCTTTCTTGACCCAAAACTCGACTCTCTTTGAGTGACTGCAATTCGGTATTTGCTACTGCAGAAGGATGCCCTAATACACTTCACATGTGTGAGAAAGATAGCCCAAAAACAGTCCCAAAAACTTGATTTCCTCTACTGACTTTCTCCTCTTCTTCCTCACTCCTAGATCTGTTCTTATTTTGATTGAACTTGTTTGTTGCTGAGTGTGTCCTTGAAAGAGGCTGATTGCTCCTATATATAAGCTTCCTTGAGTCCTCAATAAGGTCGACTTGTCCTTTTAAATAGGTCGACTTGCTCTTTTGAAGGTCTACTTGTTTGTAGCATCATGACAAGGTCTTAGAGGGTCTTTTGACTCTACTTTGACTCAAATAAATTCTCTTTAATACACGATAATGACTCAATTGACCTAGATGCATTCAATGGGTGCTTGACCTAAAAAAATATTTCCCTTGAGCATGAAACCCATGCCTCATGAACAACAATAATAAATTTATTTTTTCTCTTTACATTAAATATATAAAATCATGATTACATATGTCATTGTGAAGACCGAACCTAGTTACATATTTCAACAAAAACTCTTCAAAATATGTGCCAAAACCATTCCATAAAAAGTTGCTTCAACTCTATTTCACTTCACTTCTTAGTTCATGAGGCATGAACTTCGGACCTGCTCCTTTGCTCACCTAAAGACAAACAAATTCTTGATTCAAGTGGTTAGATATGCTCCTTCCCATGCCTATTTATAGTGTGTCTAAACGTTGGGTTAGGGCCGATTTGTCCATTGGTTGGGTCGACTAGTGTAACTGGGAGAATGTATACAGCTGGAGTGGGCCTAATGGTTAAGAGCATTTGTTTCCTCTTAAGAGGTCACAAGTTCAAAACTAGAGGGGCGTCCAGTATGTATGCCTTTGTAGACTTAGCAGTCAAATTGTTGCGCAGAGGTGGGTCCCTTGTCCCACAAACAAGGGGGTCTCATACACCAATTTGGTGTCTGGCTTGGCCATGACCTTAAAAATGGATAATAATAATAATAGCGAATATTGAAAAAATCATTTCTCCTCAACCGTGATTTAGAAGGTGCGCCATATACCATTGGAAAGGTCTCAAAATAAGCTTTCCAAAGAGTGGGTTAGGCTTATATTCCTGTCTCCATTGCCCGATTTCGTGGTTACCCTTATATACTAGTCCCGTGGGATCTCCTTTACTGGCCATTAGCTTTAGGGTTGGCACTACATGGGATATCCTAATTTTGGTTGTGTGGTCCCGCTTCCCGATACCACATACATTACTCCCCTTCCACTCATTTTAGCCCCATTCATCTCTTCTCCCATCTGAGTCCACATGTGTCTGGTGGGTCCACATAGGGTTATCCTCCCCCTCCCCTTGTCCACATCTTGCATCGGGCCTAGAACAATGCCCCGGAAGTTGATGCAACTAAAAAGAAAATAAGAAACATAATTGGGCCCCTCTCAATAGAAAATGTACCACAAAACGCAAAAGATGGTCGGGACACACAAATTTAGCACGCGGGCAAAAGCCAAACATGAGCTCTACCCCTTATCCATGACCATCACCTTGGTTCCTATGAGCTCTCATGAGTTCTCTCCATCATTAAGGAACCCGTGATTGTCCCAATCCCTGGTGGGCGATGAACCGCCCCACCTTAAAGGGGTATCTACTGCTACATATTACACATCATGCTCTCCATCCCCTGAAGCCCGAGCAATTATGAAGAAAAATCAATCAAAGGAAAAAGGCATATGAAGATGGTTGGAAAAACAAAGGTCGGGTTAATCAATGTACCACGATTTGCTCCATCCTACATTCATATACCAAGGGGTGGGCTTCCCTTATTATAGCTATCCTTGCACCTTGACATGTAGTCTAGATGATTCCCCTGATCCCCACTCCATTCCATCATTATATCATTTGCCACCTACCACTTAAGGGATGTAACATGGACACGTCACCCCCTTTAGAGGTTGAAACCACCTAATAAGGTGTAAGAGTGCATAAGAGGAATCTTTTATGACATGCTTTAATGAGAGTGTAAGAGAGTGTAAGAGGAAACTTTTATGACAAGTTTTATTGAGTGTAAAATAGTGTAAGAGCATTAATGAGAGTGTAAGAGGAATATGCCATGCCAATAATGAGAGTGTAAGAGAACATTATTGAGAGCCATGATTGAGTGACTTGAATTTCTTTTTAATAATAATATAATCGTATCATAAGAATAATAATATAATATTGATGATTAAGTCGAAATTAAACTATTAGGATTGATTGATGATCATAATAGTTTTTCCATCAACAATACTTGATTACCAATTGATGCAGGGTGATTTACTATTTTTGGAAAGTCATACTTGAGACTTTCTATTTCTAGACTTTTTATTTTTAGAAATTTTATTTTTAGACTTTCTATTTTTAAAAATTCATCCCTAAGCTGCCAAATTTTCAACACTCCCTCTCAGCGAAGGAGGAATTTCTTTCTACAAAATATCTCTACTTTCTCTACTCATCTTTGTTTATCTTTGTTTTGTATCATCTAGAACAACGATGTTTCACTCCATTGAAGAAGAATCATCATAGGGGAGATTCATCCATCACCCTATATTCACTTGAGGGGATTGCTACTTGCCAACACAAGACAAGGATCTCGCACAACCAAGTCACTTCTCTGCTTGGGGGGATCCACTTGTCAACACATGACAAGGATCTCACACAACCAAGTCTCATCTCTGCTTGGGGGGTCCACTTGAAACACGTGACAAGGATCTCGCACATCCAAATCTCATCACTACTTGGGAGGGATCCACTTGTCAACACATGACAAGGATCTCGCACATCCAAGGATCATCACTGCTTGGGGGGATCCACTTGTCAACACATGACAAGGATCTCGCGCATCCAGGTCTCATCTCTGCTTGGGGGCATCCACTTGTCAACACATGACAAGGATCTTGCACATCCAAGGTTCATCACTACTTGGGGGGATCCACTTGTCAACACATGAAACAGATCTTGCTCATCCAAGGCTCATGACTGCTTGGTGGGATCCACTTGTCAACACATCACAAGGATCTCGCACATCCAAGGCTCATCATCCATGACCACCCTCTTTTAGAAGGGTCACATCTGTCAATCCAAGCTGCTCTCTGAAAACCAAGAACTTCCCTTTCGGCAAAGACTTGGTAAGAATGTAGAAGATCTAGTCATCAATCACTATATGATGGAGTCTTACTGCTTGGACTTGTTATGGAACACGAGATTTTCTGCAAGTCGAATCTCACTCTTATTGTCACAGTTAATTATTGTTGTGTCCAAAAGATGCTCAAACAACTCTCCAAAGAATTTCCTTAGCCATACTACCTCACAACGAGTCATGCTAACAACAATGTACTCAACATCAACATTGCTAAGTGCTACAGACTTATGTTTTCTACTCATCTAAGATATCATGGTAGATGTTAAGTTGAAGCAGCACCCAAGTGTGTTTTTTCTATCATTAAAGTTACCAACCCAATCAGCATCTGAATATCCATGTAGACTTATATCACCGGCAGTATATTTCAATCCCAGATTAATGATCCCATGCAGGTATCTTAGCACATGCTTTGCAGGTATCCAGTGTGCATAAGATGGTTTAATCATATATTGGCTCAAAGTATTGACCGCAATACATATGTCTAATCGAGTGTTCACTAAGAACATCAGTACCCGAATCAGTTGACGACACTCAGAAGGATTTGCCAAATCAGGACCTGCAACTTCACCACATAACTTCTTGAAGTTCATCTCCATTGGAGTATTCATGGATTTACATTTTGTCATACCAAATCTTTCAAGCAACTTGAAAACCTATTTTCCTTGTGTAAGGAAAATCTCCCCAGGATTTTGACATACTTCAAGACCCATAAAGTAGTGCATTAAGTGAAAATATTTCATCTCAAATTCAGAAGCTAACTCCCTCTTACACTGGAGGATAAGAGGTTCACCACCGGCCAAAAATAAATCATGAAGTATGAACATATAATACCAAAATCAAAGGTATACCTTGGATTGTATTGAAGTAAAGATTTGGATCAGCATTACTTTTGGGAAAACCAAGCTTCATCAAGAAGCTATCAATGCAGGCATACCAATCTCTTCAAGCTAGCTTCAAACCATGGAGGGTTTTCTTCAGTCTGCACGCATGAGTTTTTCGGTCATGTATTTCAAAGCCTTGTGGTTGTTCCACAAATACTTCTTTCTTCAGGAAGTCATGCAAGAGAGCAGTCTTCACGTCCATTTGGTGAAGTGCCCATCCTTAGCTAACAACTAGAGCATCGGATGGTTGTATAACGGGCAATAGGTGCAAAGATTTCATCATAGTTTATTCCCTCTTCTGAGAGAACCCTCTAGTCACATATCTAGCTTTATCTTTTTCAATACTGCCATCAACACCATGTTTAATTTTATACAACCATTTAGAAGACACAACAAATTTACCTTGTGGTCTTGGAACCACTTCCCATACATCATTATGAATGATGGACTCATATTCTTTAGCCATTGCATCTTTCCACACTTGAGCCTTCACAGCTTCAAAAGTGCATGGTTCAACTTGAATAATGTTGCTCATGGCTACAACATATCCTTCGAACCAGCATGGTTTCTTGCTCTCTCTGAAGGTTCCTTGGGAAGCAGCATGTTTATCAACATCTTGAAGGGTGTCACGAAGCCATAAAGGACTCCTTCTAGCACATGGAGAAGGATCAAAGGAGTCCACGAGATCCAAGTGTTCATCAACAAGATCAAGCTCAGACTAGGGATCTTCTTATGCATCCAAGGCATCATCATGTCTTTCAACATTAGCAGGAGGAAGAGTGTGTATGGCTTTTCAAATAGATACATCTTCATCAAATGTTATATCTTTGTTAAACCCTATAGTTCTTTTACCAGGCACATATAATCTATAAGCTTTAGAATTTTCACAATAACCAACAATCATACCTTTATTACCTGAAGCTTCCAGCTTGGTACTCTTTTCCTTTGGCACATGAAAGTAGACGTGGCAACCAAAGATTCTTGCCCATTATGATATGGGTTATATGGTACGGTGGTCTCTTTCTTGATTCCAGCTTCCTTGCAAAAGCCTTAAGCTCTTGTCCACTTCATGTCCACTCAAGTCATGGGATGGCTTAACATCTTCCTCAATCTCGATACAAAGGACTGGTGATGAGGCAAATATTTCTTTCTTTTCTAGATGCGAGAGTGGCTCCATCATTATCCTTGCACTAGCTTCCTCTTGGACTTTACTTTTTCTGCACTATTCTGCACCTTAATGATCTTCAAGATCTGCTTTTCTTGATGGCATCCTCATCAGAAAGTTAGTTAAAGAATCATTCAAATACTCATGCAGGAAGAATAACCAATGATATATAAATATAAATCTAAAAAAGAGTAGTGACACAAAGAAACAACATAAGACTTGAAAATACTTTGGGATTGAAAGAAGTTGTTAGTTCTCTCTTGATTCGACCTCTATAAGTTACCATTTTCCATAAGTCATATGCCATTGGCAGAAGAAATGCATTTTCTTGATCACCACATGGAAAACTTCGTCATGATCCATTCTAATCTTAGGTATTTTGGAAACCATCTTTCTCACATGAGGTAATGCTTTATAGTGAAGATGAGAGAACTTTTGGTGCCACAGTTTATATTGATGATTGATGATTACTTATCATGAATCAATGCATGGATAGGTCTTCCATTGATTTGATACAGATCTTCAAATCTCGATCCTAGAGTGAAAGCATGAAATAATAATTATACATATTAACTTCATTGTCTGCAATGATATAAGTTATAATCCATCTTTAATCACTGTAAAAGAGGTTATTTTAGAAAATTATCATTCCATCTTTTGCAAAAATCACGATTCTTACCTACAACCACTATTGTTAGTAAACTCTAATATCAAAATTACCAAAACCCATAAATTATGATATTTCTCATAATGTGAGAGAGTCAAAATCTCCTTATCTTTAACATTCAATTTCTATCAGTTATTCTTTCATAATCTTCTATGCATTATATTTTTTTTCAAGACAACACTTTCTTGCACATGCATTAACAGAAGTAAAACTACTTTTTACTTTTGCATGCATCAACAAGTATCAAAACCACAACTACTAAACACATACAACACCTTAATTACTATCATATCTTGGGTTCCTTGAAATCTTGGAAGAACGGTAGCAGTACTCAGCTATAAATTTCAGTAGCAAAATTAAGCCGTAAAATTTCAGCTGTAAATTTCAGCAAAAAATGAGCAGCAAGTAAAAGAAGCAACAAGAGATATTTCAAAAAAAAATTGCAAATGGAGCGAACAACAAGAGATATTTCAGCAAAAAAAAAGCTGCAAATGGAGCACACAACAAGAGATATTTCAGCAGAAAGAGAGTTGTCAATGGAGCAAACAGCAAGAGATATTCCAACAGAAAGAGAATTGCAAATGGAGTTTGTCTTCATCAAAGCTCTGATACCATGTTGAAATTATGATGTTCTATGCTACAACAATTACTTATTCCAAAACTTCTTTCTTTTGCAATATTAATTAAGCAATTGTAGATAGAACATACACCATATAAACCATATGAAAAATAGAAGACAACTAAGAACACAAATAGACACAGAGAATTTAGGTCCAATCAGCAAGGCAAAACCCATAAGGGGAAAACTCAACCAGATTCTTCTTCTATTAGAAATCAAATGTTCAGCAGAGATACAGAGTACAATGAGAGATTAAGAGAATGACTAAGTTCACCCAAATCTAAACAAGCTATAGCCTATAGCATGAAAATCACCGGCAGCAATAGCAGATGCACACACTGAATCAACCTTCCATTCAATTGAATCAACACTAAAACACTGAATCAACCATGGATCACCAAGTTCTGCTCTTACTCTCCAAGTCTCTGTCTCACAATCTTCTTCAACTCTCTCCAACTCTCTCTCAAGTTTGAATTCTTCTTTCACAATACACAAGTAGTGAGGGGAGAAAGAATGAGGCACATATATATAAGAGAAGCAATGAATCCATGCCATAAAAGAGGAGTAACTCGCATGCCAAGAAGGAGAGTAACATATGCCCATTTAGGAAATGTAACTCATGCCATTAAGGAGGTATGCATGCCTTTGTAACTTATGCTTTTAAGAGAGAGTGTAACATATGCATTAAAGAGTGTGTAAGAGGAATCTTTTATGACAAGCTTTATTGAGTGTAAGAGAGTGTAAGAAAAATATGCCATGCCAATAATGAGAGTGTAAGAGAACATTATTGGGAGCCATGATTGAGTGACTTGAAATTCTTTTTAATAATAATATAATAGTATCATAAGAATGATAATATTGATGATTAAGTCAAAATTGAACTATTAGCATTGATCAAAAGGGAATTTCCATCAACAATACTTGATTACTAATTGATGCAGGGTGATTTACTATTTTTGGAAAGTCATACTTGAGACTTTCTATTTTTAGAAATTCTATTTTTTAGACTTTCTATTTTTAGAAATTCATCTATGACCTACCAAATTTTCAACAAGACACCTTGGCTAAATTATTTTACTACAAACACACTTGCTTCCATACTAGATCATATTGTGCCGCAGAAGTGGGTAGTGCCTTGAGGGTCCATGTTTAAATGTGTATTTCCCCTTCTAAGGATTGAATTAAATTGTAATATCTTGATGTAAAAAATATTTCAGTGAATGGTTACTCATAGTTAGACACCATGGCTAAAACATTTGAGGGTGGAAAAAATAATCAATCCTCTCTAGTCAATTAACTAATTGTTTTGGAAAAATTAAATAAAAAACTTAAGCCAAAAAATTAATTAATTTCAAGCCAAAAAATCATTTGCGGGAAATTAAATTATCTCCAAGTGAAAAATAATCGAAAATTCATGGGTCAAAAAAGAAATGATTTTTGGAGATCTGCTCCCAAAGGAAAAATGGATTTTTAAAGAAAATTTGACCCCTTGAACCTTGGTGGTTTAGTCAAAGTGAATTTTTCGAGGGTATTAGTCCAGACTCCAAAATATTATTTTTTGGATGAATAAAAAAGAGGTTTTAAGATAAATTCGAATTTTTCCTCGAGAAAAAAAATTAAAAATTAAAAATAAAATAAAATAAAATAAAAAATAAAAAAAATAAAAAAATCAACAGCCGATGGGGCTTTGGATTACGATGAATGAGTGCACTGTTAAGGCACTCCTTGTGATAGGTCACTGGTTCAAATCCCTTGTGGGTGCTTATCTACCAAAGAAAACAAAAACAAAAACAAAAAAAATCAACGATGAAGATCAAATTATTTTCAAAGGAAGATCAATGGATGAAATTATTTTGAAGAGGATCAAGCCAACTACCCGTTATTTCCACTTGGAGGGGTTTTATTCTCTCATTTTCTATTTAAGGAAGCTATCAAGCTCATCTCATCTTTGGATGATGTAATCTGTAATGCGTGTACTGAGCCTTGCTTTGTTGGCATTGTACTCCTCGTAAAATTGTTATTTCATTTGCTGCATAATGGAACATCTATTGGTACAGATATCTTGCCTTAGGTGTTGGGTTTAGATCTACAGATCTAAATATTTTATGTTGTAACAATTCATCTTTAAGTTGGAATATAGAGTTACAGGGACGTTAGCCCTTGGTCTCCAAGTTCACAAACTGTGTGGAAGAATCGACTGTTTTTGGATTTTGAGCTTTCATTTCGCAAGGTACTTTGAAGAAGGGTTTTGGCCAGTGATTTATTTATACATCATTCATTTTAAAATATCTCAAAAAGATTTGATCTCTTCCTCTTGTGCTATAACAAAATTTATATGCTAATAAGGGCAAATTTTATTTTGTAAATAATTTTTCTAACCCTTGTATTTTAAATCTAACCCATTTTTTAATATTGTATAGCATTTGGGATTTGGGGTTTTGAATTCTAAATTTTTGTATATATTGGATTTTTGAGCTTTCCATTTTATCATTTGTGCAGGGGATAGCTCAAGGGTTTGAAAGAGCAGTTGATTTATGGGCTATTCATTCAAGAGAAAAAGGTTGATCTAGGCCCTATAAGGTAATATCTAGCCTTCTGGCTCCCACCAACTCAACGTCCAACTGAAGAAGGAAGTTGTCAAGCTCATAGAAGGTAAGTTTTATCATTTTTTTAGAGGGCCAAGTGCATTTTTAGCCTCTTGGAGGCTAGTCGTAACCTTTGTGGGCCCCTCCTACCCTAGCTACAGCTTCTAAGGATTGATCACAGGCCCTCCATGTCCTCTTCTCCCAAGCAGCGACCCTTTGGGCCTTGGCCACAAGCCTTTCCCATCAAGTCGCAGCGCTAATTGGGCTTGTGACAAGCCTTAGAGGCCTCATTTCCCCTTGTCGCAGCCTCTTGGAGGCTTGCCTTAGGCAACCGCAAGCCTTACAGGCCTCGCAACCCTAGTTCATAGGCCTAGGAGGCCATCTTGTCCTAATCGCAAGTCCTATTGGGCATTTTTCTTCCATCGTTGGGCATTTTTAGCATATTTGTGGGGTTTTGACATCTAATTTGACACTAATCTTTGTGGTTGCAAGGCTAGGGTAAGTTTGTCAATTGTTTGTAATTGATTTCTATCATTTTTGACCCATAAATCTTGGGTTCCCTTACTAACTATTTGTTTTTTGTGGTTGCAAGGCTAGGGTAAGTTTGTCAATTGTTTGTAATTGATTTCTATCATTTTTGACCCATAAATCTTGGGTTCCCTTACTAACTATTTGTTTGCAGACTTACTAGCCTCTTTGGTAAGGGTTTCAAGGCCTAGAAGTGTTCAATAATCCATCAACCAACCATTAAAGCCCTAGCTTCAGTCATAAAAAATTGAGTTGCAGGTATTTCAAGGAGTTCTAGTCCATTGGAAGGTCAACTAGCCATCAAACTAGGCCTCTAGGCCTAAGGGTTTGCTCTCTTTCCTCATATTCTCCTTACAATTCTTTGCAATCAGATCTGAAGCATTCATTTTAACAGTGGTAAAATATGATCTAAACACCTCAATAAGCTCTAAAATACATTGGCATAAGTCTATAATCATTTCACACTTAATCTCAAGTAATAAGAAAGACTTGGGGCATTATTCCTAGGGTGTTCTAAGTGATTTTGGAGGTCTCATATATAATTTTCTGAGTCTGATATACATGCTACAACAATAAGGAAATACCTTAAGAAGCATTAAAAAGTCGTAAGAATTCATTCTCATAGCTTAATGTGTTCTTATATTTCATTTTGTCCTCATATGCAAGTGACAAGTGGACAGCTCTTGTAATTTTTGGGTGTCTTGTGATTAAAGTTCATTGCTCATCTTGAATTTGCTACATTTCATAGTGCATTTCACTTCTACAAGTCTCTATTAGTAATCTCATCTCAAAGAAAGACAGTGCTCTAATCAACTTAACATTGGTATTGTATTGGTTCATTGAGAAAGTGAATGCTATTGATATTACTTTATTGCATCTTGCTCTTGTAAGTAACCTATTAATTGCTAATTCACATAAGGAATTGGTTGCTCATTGGATAAGAATATTATCTTGCATAAATTCATTGGGATCTAAAGATAATCTTGTGATATCATCTCCTTTGTGTAATATTGTGGTCAAAATTGTGATATTGGCAATTGCTAATTGTGTTTTGAATCATCTTGCTCCATTGGTATTGCTAACCCTTGGTTTCCAATTTACATATCAAATTACTAAAAGATTCATTTGAGCATTTGTTACATTGAGATTGCTAATCATTGAATAAATCTTGAAGTGACTTATATTTGGGAATTTTGTTGATCTTGTTCCATTTGCACATTGTCTTAGTTGAGACTGTTTTTACAATTGCTCTCTTTAAGCACTGATTTGTGCTATTGAATTGAACGTCATAAACATCTAATTTAAATTGAAAGTACCTAAGAGGATCATTTAATAATCTCATTTAACACATTCACTCATAGCTTGCACTTCATCCTAGGATTAGTTGTGCATTAATTAATTTAACACGGTGACCTTGCAGTCGTCGGGGCCTTAGTCCATGTAGCGCCGAAGGCATTCAGGAGGCTAGAACTCCAGGGGAGGTATCGTTAATAAATCCATAGCTTTCTTCCCCTGAGTTTCTCTCCAAAACCTACATTTGAAACTAACTTCAAAACAGTTGAGAGAAAGGATTCACTTAGAATAGGCATTTAATTTAAAATTAACCAAGAGTTTGCATTTCACTTAGTTCTACGTATCACATCTCATATAGGATAGCTTTCATCATAACAACAATTGTTCATTTGGAAACTCGGAAATTAATTCATATTGTGCAAGTAAATTGACTCCTAAGGCACTAGTCTCATTCTTAAGAAATTCTTAAATCTAATTAAGTCGTGCTAAATAATCTTAACATTCCAATTATCTTCAACCAGGTTGTTAGGCCATTCAGTTGCGTCTCCCGAACTCATTGTTTCATTCATAAGGACTACCCCCATTAGCCTATTGTAGAGAGAGAGCTTAAACAGAGAGGGTCGGGATCAAAGTGACAGCCCTTGCCCTAAGCATTGTCACAATCGCGTGTACAATTTGAACGAAAACACAACCACTAATATTCTTTCCCTTAGGTAAAGGTACCAATTCCTATGTTCTATTTTTTATCAAAGCCCAGTACTCAACAACCATAGTTGTGTCACATTCAGGGGACTTTTTTGCTTGGGCATAGGTAGAGATGTCTTTGTTGATGTTGACCTCAATGAGAAGAACATGTATAGCACGTATACACTAATGAGGACCAAGGTCACCTTTAGGAAGTAAACTAGCAAAGTTTGAAAGAAGTTAGAATAAAAAAATTCCATTCAAGTATAGACTTTCGCCTTTCAAGAATAGATGGAGGAATATCCTCAACATTATTGAGTTGCATAGCTATAGGAGCATTTGCAGACCAACCATTATAGAAGAAGAGACTCCATGGGAAGTAGTAAGAATCTCATTGTCAATGCCCATCAAAGTGCGAGAATCCACTAAAGCCATCTACAAAAAATTCATCGAAAGTAATGAGAAATATCCTAGTGGACCATCACTAAGGACTTCATCGAATACCACATTCCTTTTTTATATCACTTGACGAGTATTGGGATCATATAGATGGCATGCCTTTGAAATTTCATCATAGCCTGCCATAATACAATGGTGACTTTTGGGTTCCAATGTGTTTTGTTTTTCCTTGGGAGTACAGTCCCAAGCATTTGATCCAAAAATTCTAAAATATGAAACTGTGGGTTTGGAGCTATACCAATTCTGATATTAAGTCATTCCCTGAACTACATGAGTGGGAATCTAGTCAATGATGTGAGATGCACAAACCACTACTCCCCAAAATTTTGGCTCCATTTTCTTGCCTCAAGCATAAATCGAGTCATTTCCATAATGGCATTATTCTTTTGGATAGTTACTTTGTCTTCCTATGAAACTGTCTCATGTCAAGAGGTCTCATGATCTTTGTGAAATTTTAGGAAAGTATTGTTGGTATATACTATTGAAGAATCTAGGGCAAATAAAATTAAAGAGATTCTTCTTAGCATGATAACAATTTGTGAAGTGTTTTTACAATTTGTCTTAGCTTGATCGTCTTTTCATTATTAGTGTATGTGTTAGCTTCATCAAACTACTATCAAAACAAAAGAGACAAATGTAAAAATTTCTGTTTTCCCACCCCGGTTTTCAGTTTCTCCTTATTTCTCCCATGTAGTTAAATGCCCTTTCCCATAAACATACATTCAACAGGCTGGAAAAAATAAATTCGCTGAAAACACAAATTCTGGAAAATTTACAGAATGTTGGAAATTGCAGAAATAAAAATCAGCAATAATAAACAGCCATTAAAACACATTAAAACACTGATATTTTTGGTCAACGTGACCCTGGAAAAACCCCCTACAACTCTTGGGGAAAACCAGTTTGAGAGCTCTTCTTTATTTCTGAAAAAATGTCTTTTTACAGCAAGAAAATTTCAGCAAAATATTTTTTTTTCAGCAAGCAAACTTATCCGTTTTCAGCCCAACAGACCACCTGGAAACTTCTCAGTTTTCAGCAAAAAATCAGCGTTTTCTGCTTGTTCTTGCTGCTGTTCTGTTGTTCTGATTTTGCTGAAGAGCTGCCTGGTATGTGTGCCAAACTGCTGCCTCTTTCTCCTTCTTGTCCAGAAATCTCCCTTGCTCTCTTGCTCTCCTTCTCCCAATCTGCTCATGAAAGAATGAATGATCTTTTCCTCCTTTTCCTCCTTTAATATAACTCCAAGTGACTTTTGGGTGATCTCTAAATCCAATGGCTGAAAATAGATTTAGATCAATGGCTGAGATTAAATGCACATTTAAATCTCACTTTCTATTTTTTAATTCACCCCACTTTAATAAAGACCCACTTAGTCATTTATTTCCAAAGTCAATTTTCCTTTCTAATTTTACATTAACTTTATTAAAGTCACTTTAAAATTAGACTTTAGTAACTTTATCACTTAAAGTCACTTTTAAATTAGATTTTAACTTTATAGAAATTATAAAGTTACTTTAGGAGAAAAATTAAAATCTTTTGGACACTTTTCCCTAGGCCAAAGATCAAAGCCTAAGGGAACCACCTGTCCTCCGGTACCAAATTTCAACAGTCTAGCATCAAACGTGTGGACCAACCTCCTAGATTTCTTTCGAGTGACTCAAGTCTTGTCCCCTGCCTCAAGAAATCCCTCTATGGCCTCAAGCAAGCTCCTCAAAGTTTTGGATGAAAAAAATGGATAGATTCCTTCTAAACTCCAGCTCTTCTAGATGCCAGTTAGACCATAATATCTATACCAAGTGATTCAGAGACCATATTATCATATGTTTACTTTATGTTGATTACCTTATACTCAAAAAGAGTGACACCAAACTTATAGCCCACGTGAAATTTAGCCTTAAGAAGAAATTTGACATAGCGGACTTAGGACTCTTCTAGATGTCACTTAGACCATAATATCTATACCAAGTAGGTCAGGGACCATATTATCATATGTTTACTTTACGTTGATTACCTTATAAATAGTGACACCAAGCTTATAACCCATGTGAAATTTAGCATCAAGAAGAAATTTGACATGACAGACATAGGACACTTAAATTATTTTCTTGTCTTCTAAGTTTTGCAAACCCATGAAGGGATTTATCTTTCCCAACCCAAGTATAGATGTGATCTTCTTTGCCTTTTAAAATTTTCTGCCATTTAAACCTTACCCAGAGTGGACATCACTTTGTATGCCAATTAGTTGGTAGACTCTTATATTTAACTCATACTCACCCTAACCTCTGTTGTAAATTTGCATCCACATGATACACAGTTCTGCACTCAAAGAATTTGTCCTACAATTAAAACAGAGAGACTGAAACATCACACAATGCTTTAGATCTGTATAAACAAAGGTGTTAAATGGAAGAGTTAGAAGTGCTGCCACAACATCAATAGATGAGATCAGTCCTATGAAAGATGGAACTCTGATGTAAGAATTCTGCAGCATGAATATAATGGAAAACAAACTGGAATTCTGTAACAGAAACCATTATCTTCTCATTAACAAAATACAAGGATTACAATGTTGTCAAAGACCGACTACAATGGCTTCTCTCATGCCTCAACACTCCCACTATATGTTTGTAGTTTGTACCTCTCACATGTATGAAAATATAACCCTAATTAGTGTTGATTTGTGTAGCTTGGGAGGTACTCCAAGCCCTAGTGTTCGAGGGTTGGAGGTCAAAGCGCCACAAGTAGGCTTGTCAGCTTAGAACCCAAGCCTAGGGTTTTGCACCTATAGATGTTTGGGCCAAAACCGTGACAAGTTTTCAACATGTGATGGATGAGGATGATAGCTCTTTTCAACATGTGATGGATGAGGATGATAGCTCTCGGCGAGATGATTCTAAGGCAACGAGAATCATCCGATTCTGAGTTGTCGTTAAGGAGTTATGAATTTTTGAATGTCATGAGTGGGTTTACAGCATATGCGTCAAGGTCAGCTTGGGTTAAATAAGCCTCTTGACAAGTTGGACAGCCCTAGAGTGACGTTGGAAGGAGCCCCTCTCTTTAGTATAAATAGAGGGTGATGGAGAGTCATTTCTCTCATCCTTTCGTGCAACGCATACCTTGAGGAGAGCTCGCGGAGGAATGGAGATCTCTATTTTGAGGCCGCAGCAAGGGAGACTAGGGCAGCATGGGTTGGAGGACTGTTCTAGGGCAAGAACAGGGACTGAAGATTGCTGTTGGAGGCCGAGTTTATTGGCTGCTAGGACGAGGCCTTAGGGGCTGGAAACAAATCTGTTTGGGGCTGTTTTGGAGGATTGGGGATGGACTGTGGCAGCATTTTGAGGGCAGCGTATTGTACCAGAACTGCTGTGTGTAGGCCGCAGGCCATACTACAGCAGCAAGGCTTGCGTGGGCTATTTGAAGGGTTGGTTTTAGCCCTTACCTTCAACTTGGAGGAGTGTATCTCCCAGCCTAAACCGCAGTTTGCTAGGGAGCTATTTGTGGACTGTTGGAGAAGTTTAGGGCTGTAGCAGTGTGCCCTAAGTGCCCTAACCAGAACAGTCACAAACAGCAGTGTGAAAGCAGATTTGGAGCAACGTTTGGAGGTGTGTTGGGTCAAAGGTTTGACCAGTATCTGGATCAGTTTACATTACAGTTTGTTGGGAGCCATTTGTTGGAGTTGCCTTGGCATGAAGGAACTCCAACTAGGAGCAGATCCCACTATGGAGTGATGTAGGTGTCCTAGTGTGGACAGATTTGTTACAGCCTGCGGAAGCCAAGGAGGTAGGGCTGACATGGCATGTTAGAAGCCCTAACCAATGGGCAGTTTCACAGTGAAGTTTGGAGCCTAGATTGTGCAATAGCTCTTCTATTGCAGAGAAAAGGGAAGATGTGGAGAAGGTTGTTGGCAACCAATAGAAGGGTCTTCTAGGTGTGGGGATGCCCTAGCTAGGTGCAAATGCTACAGCATGGATTGGCCACTCGCGGACTATAGGAAGGCGGCATGAGAGTGGACCAAGTGCAGACATGATTGGGCATTTATGGTCTGCTAGAAGACAGCGTGATAGTGTCCAAGTTGGAACCCAGTGTGCAACACCTTGATGGACAAAGGTAGTTGCTAGAGTGGCAGTTGTTGAGCTCAAGGGTTGACGAACCAGAAGAGCAATTTGTGGAGCCCGAGACTTGTGTGTGGAAAAGGACATCTACAACAGAAGATGGGTAGTCCTCCTAGCCCATGTTCATTTTGGGAGATGGACATCTTGCAGTGATATGTGGCAGCCCTATGTTGGTCTTCATCAATGAAGCGTAAGAAGACCATCGTTGATTGAAGTCCTTGAGTAGCTGAGGAGCAGTAGTGGGTGAGGAGTCTCACTGTTCACAAGTGGAGCTGTGAACAACTCGACAAGAGTCTCGATGTGTTGATGCCTTGATGGACTAAGGCACAACTAGTGAGCGGATTGATAGTCGAGATTCAATGGCCAGATGGACTTGGAGCATTGATAGAGGCAGAAGGTGCATATCGGAAGCCGCAGGACTGAGCAGGTACAAGGTACGACCAAGGGGAGCTGAGAGAGTCGACTTCATCAGCCAAATGGTCAGAGTATCTTGTTGAGGGCAGATTGGTTGTTGATGGACTGACACCAAGCCCATATTTGTACAAGGGGAACTGAGAGAGTCGACTTCATTAGCCAGATGGTCAGAGTATCTTGTTGAGGGCAAACTGGTTGTCGATGGACTGACACCAAGCCCCAATTTGTATTCTTGTACTAGTGGATGTATGAGGGCGATTATCCTTGGTACAAGAGCCCTAGAATGTTGTATTATATGTTATGTTGTAATATATGTTGTTTAATATAACGAAGTTGGGTTGAAAAATGTAAAGAGTTGTCCATATTCTATGCATGTGTGATTCATTGTTGTTTCTATTCCATTGTGCAAAGTAGTATCATTGAGATTCACGGTTTGGTAGCGTCATAGATTTTAAGATTCTATCCTAGACCCAAGGTCGTGGAAATTCAACAATTAGCGCACCCTCCCTCATCTAATCAAACTTCACAAGAGGGAAAAGTGGTTACAGATCTTCATTGCTAATTATAACTCTTTACACATTTTTGCATGAAAGGAATCTATTAAAACTATACCATAACGGTGTAAGGAATCTATAATAAAGTTGTCCTCATTATGTAAAAGGAATCAATGAAATGTCATAGAATGTCATAACCCTACATTGACCAAAAGTAAGATGCCAAACTCAATAGTGTAAGGAATTGTTAAGAGGGGTGTAAGATATCTTCAACACAATACACCCATTCTACAAGGAATGACCTCTAACACTTATGCACCCTCTTCCTATTAATGTTTGTAACATCATACAGGAACTTCCGCACAGGTCTAGTGTCATATTGATGTTTGTAACATCGGACAGGAACTTCCACAAAAGTCTAGCATCAAACGTGTGAAAGTCATCCACACACGACCATTCTTACCTTTGTAATTCACTCTATTAAAGTGAACAGTCATTTTAATTATTGCATTAGAAAAGTCTAATAAACTGTAATTTCATTACAATAGTGATTTAGAGGAATCTCAAACATTGATCTCCAACGGGATGAGATTTAATCTCAATTGTCAATCACTTTGGAGATTAGGGTTAAGAGATTCAACACAATGTTATAAAAGAAGACAAACTGAAAGGAAAAAACATTGTGATCCATAGAGAGTGTTAAGAGTAACACAGTTGAGACACAAAGAAAGCGATAAGGATTTTCACTCAATGTGTAGGTCCAATGAAATAAACAACAAAAGAAGATTAACCCAGTTCCTAGAAATTAGGGGACAAAGGAAAAGAGTGCATTCCTGGGGAGTAAGGTGGCTCAACTTGGTGGGGAGAGTTATTCTCATCAAATTTGTTCTTTCCTCTCTCCCGGTGTACCTGGGAAATGGTCTTTTAGCGCCAAAGAATATAAATCAACAAATAAGCAGGCTAATTTGGAAGTTCTTATGGCAAGAGGGCAAAAGTAACGACCACAAATTCCACCTTGTCAACTAGAATTTGGTGAGACAACCAAAGAGCTTAGGCAGATTAGCAATCAAGGACCTTGAACTTATGAACCTAGCTCTTGGGGAAAAATTGGTTTGGAGACTCCTCTCGAACTCTAATGAGTGGTGGAAAAAAGGCTTCTACAAGAAAATATTTTCATAAAAATCATCTTATTAGATCGAGAGAAGAACTATGGGAAGGCAAAGGCTCAAAAATATGGATATTTTGTAAAGCTTCGTCATCATTCATGATGGAACATCTGGGTTGGTAGCCAGGCAATAGGAAACACATTCGCCTGTGGTAAGATCCCCTGTCTAACCTCGTCTCTAGTCCTGAGTTTGTGGAATTCTCTAAGTGGATGGAAGAGCATGGTTGTAATCGTCTTGCAGACATATCCTGCTGGGACGACCAAAGACCAAGGTTTGTGGTGTGGGTGGTTGGCTTTGGACCTGCCCAT